>MU677498.1:45367-62955 GCA_026770625.1 Nicotiana glauca
TAGATTATGTTTATTTTTATTATGGTTTTTTAATTAGCAATATTTATATTACATAATTTTATTGTCTTTATTGTCGAATATTTTAGGATAATGCCATGACATATCATATTTTGTATTATTTTCTTGGAAAATACTTTATATAGTTGTATCTTACTAGGATTAAAGAAATATTTTGAGCATAATTTATATGTTTTGTTCTACGAAAATTTTACGGGAAAAAAACTCGAAAAAACCCGAATAACCAGAAAACCCGAGAAAAACCGAGAGTGAAAAACCGGAGTTTTATTAGTTTGGTTTGGTCTTTAGATTTAATAAGGTTTGGTTTGGTAATTGTAAAATCTGAACCAACCCGACCTATGTACACCCCTACTTTCATTGTTAAGTGCACAATGATTTTGTAAATCCTTTTCTTTTTCCTTCTCTAATTTTCAGGGAGGGAAAAAAATAGAACAAAAGTTTTTTAGGTTAAATGTAGAGACGCCTATCCTCCACCTTGTGTACAAACCAAAGTCGTCTTGCTGTATTTTCACGTTCAACAATTGGTTGAACATAAATTTCCAAATGCCCAACCAACAAATATAACGCAAACTAGGCGCCGATGCGACACCTATTGCTGCATCATATAATGATCAAGGAAAACACTGCTTTAGCTCTAATATATTTGTCAAAACTTGGCATTTTCCTCGGAAGAATTAACCCAAATAGCCATCCATTTAACCACTTAAACTAAAAATAATCAGTGGATGTATAATATATGCATATTTTGATGTATAATATATGCATATTTTGATGTATTATATATGTATAATTGAGTATAATTATTGATAATGTATGTACATGGCTAAAAAGAGTAAATTTTATGAATATGATCGGCTATTTGTGTAAAAATCTTTATGGCTTGAGTTTAAAATACGATAATTGATAGAGATACAATTTTAAATGAGAACAACTAAAGCAACTAAGAAAGTAAAAAAATGATAGATTTGCGACAAGATTATGCTAAATCTAGCAAGAACACAGGCTATTTTCATTTGATAAAAGTAGGGACATTTCAACATGAATTGGTATTTGTTTGCAGTAAAATAACGTAGAAAACATAATGCTCACTTGTCCTAGCCAAGAGTTTGCCACAGTTTCTTCTGATTCTACTCCAAATTTTAATCAGAAACAGGTCTGGAATTATTGTATACAACAGGCAACAGTTCCCAATTGCTCATGGGCAGGGCAATGTAGTAATTCATGCTCATTGTGGAGCCGGAACAATCTTCCCCGAGCATCTTCCAAAACCAACTTTGTATCCATTGCCCTGACAATAAATTGCAAATCAACTAAGTATCAGACTAACAATCTCAGCATAATGTTAAGATCATACAGATAAGGATAACAAAATAACACTTCGGTATGGAGGGAGGAATTCAACACAAGGTCTAAAGACTCTTATCAAGAATCAGTTGAGCCACAATTGCATCTCTAAGAAATTTCAATCGGGTACATTTGCCACATTCACTAGATTTCAAAAGCGTCTTTCAGATAGCATTTGCCATTTATATATAAAAGACAAGTACAAAGGATAGGTGACATGGAAAGAGAACACGGACAACTGAATCTCCCAAAAGAAACAAATTGTAACAGTGCCATAAAATTCACTCTTCACGTAGTGAGAAGTGAATTGCACCAAAAGAGATAAAAAAAAATTTTGAGATTCTCTCAGAAATGAGAATGAGAAAACAGCAGGGTGGTCAATAACAGTTGACGACATCAACCTAGAGACGATGGAAATTTTGAAAAACCATAATATAATGCAAGTGCTCATCCCATAACAGGAAACCAACATTGCACTACGCAGATTTTCAAAATTTCACTCTAAATCAGAATTCAAAAACTAAATAGACACAAAAGGAACCACCTCTTAATGTGGCAGTTTCCTGCTCTTATTCTTTTTTTTCCTACTCACTCTTTTTAGGTGAAGGCTAACATCCAATGTTTTTTTGGACCCTGGAAAAGACTCTAACATCATATCTTTCCAGAGCGCTTGTAATTGAGTGTGTACACCATCAGCTACAGCCAACAAGGTACAAGCACGGAAATGGGCAAAGAAGGAAAGACAAGGAGTATCCAAAACCAAACCTGGCAATAACCAAAGAAAGTAACTTCATCTCCATCTTCTAAGAATGTACGGGTAGTTCCACCCAAAGAAAGAGGTTTTTGTCCATTCCATGTCAATTCAAGCAAGCATCCATAGGATTCTGGTTCCTAGAGATGGACAAATAATATCAGTAAATAGTAAATACGAGCAAATTATTCAGTAAATAATAGCAAGATGACAAGTCAATAAAACAAGGAAAGTTGGAGCAAGGAGCAGTAGAGGCATCATGCTGCTGAGTAGTAAATCTTACTGGTCCACTTATAGTTCCAGTTCCAAACAGGTCCCCAGGCCTTAGGTTGCAACCATTGATAGTATGGTGTGCTAGTTGTTGAGTAATTGTCCAATATCTGTATCACAGAAAAATCATTCAGCATTACCATGGAGAAAAAAGAAATTGATGTAGTAAAATTTCCTTTATGTGTGTGTGTTTGTTACATCTCCTTCTACACCTGATTACCCTTGAACTATCCAGCATTTGAAGAACCAGAATCCTCAAACAATAGATGCTAAACGTTCTTGGACAAATTTACTTTTTTTTTCGGGGGTGGGGGTGGGGGTGGGGTGCAGCTTGGTGAGGGACAGGGCGGAGTATTAGGCACGGGGACATGAACAATTATCTTCACCATCAAACTAATTGAAGCCACTATCCTGCTGAAAGCTTTAACAGAGATATCATGATTCCGGTGAAAAACGAAACAGATTCCAAATGTTTTGGCTTGATAACTGAAGAACCATGAAATTGCAAGTGTAAGTTGCAAAATACTTACAAGTGGTTGAAGTTGCTTCTTGTCACAACACATGAATCAGCTTGTCCAGAAGGTTTAATGAGAACCTTGTACAAAAAATCCACACTCATTATCCAGATGATCCATGAAATTTGACTAAGCCCAACAACAAACTATTATCTCCTGTTTTTTTCCCTTTGTTTGAAAAATCAACACTAGGTAGGAGGATTTCATCTACTCCACCAGCTTTTCCAATTAAAAATAAAAAAGGGCAGTCCGGTGAAATAAGCTCTCGCTATGCACGGGATCCGGGAAGGACCGGACCACATTGGGTCTGATGTACGTTGTCTTAGCTAGTTACCTTAGTATTGAAAATAAATCATTGTCAATTAAGTACTAGACATATCAAATCCTATCATGGGAAGCATAGAACAGAAGATACCTCCAAGGAAATGTCATAGTTTCTTGATGTCTTCTCCACAAGATATGTTAATGGAGAAGGGTTCTGCAATTGAAAGAAGAGAAAAAGTTCTGATCAATATGAATTTCACTGGTGAGGAACACAAGGTTTTAAGAGTTGAGAAGTCAAGACTACCTGCTTTGGGGCCTCACATGCAAACGGTTCTAAGGCATCTAACGTCACAATCCAAGCAGATATGGTTGTGCCTACAAGACCAAAATTGGAAAACGATATTATCCCTACGGTTATATTTCTAGAATACTAGCAGAAAACGACATGAGAAACTTCAGATAGCAAGCAGTTATATGCATGCAATAAAGTCAATTGGATTTCTTACCAAAGCTCTTTCCAAGAAAGGGACCAAGAGGCACGTACTCCCATGCCTGGATATCTCTCGCTGTTTAAAAGAGTCGTTTATCAGTTATCAGCACAGAATCATGCCACAAGAACTTCAAAAAGTCAAGTATATTATTAAGCATACCACTCCAATCATTCATCAAGACAAGTCCAAATATATGATCTGCGGCCTCATTGACACCCACCGTTGTTCCTAGTTCATTACCAGGGCCAACTACAGCAGCCTTAAAGCATAAAGAATTACAGTGTACAAAATGGAATTAACAAACAACTCAGCAAAGAAAAGGAATATATATCAAAATTAGACCAACAATAGAAAGAACACTTGCATTTTTTATATAATACTACTCATTTTCCAAGCTATGAGCCATAAACTCTTACCATTTCTAACTCAAAATCCAATTTTCTAGAAGGTCCAAAATACGGCGCAGAATTACCAGTTGGATGACCTTGCCCTCTGGAAGACACGTTCAAATTTCATAATTAGGAAAAAAATGCCAACATTTATTTGTAATGAATGGAATAGTTGGAGAAATCAGGTGACACATAATCTATTCATATCAAACACCAAAACATGAATTGGTATGAACATAACATGCACTATAATTTAATTTTATGAAGTACCAAACTTTATATTCATTTAATGAAAAAGAAGCACCACGTGCCATGTCTCACGCTGCAGTGGAAATGCTTCATTACCAAGAATCAAATTAGAAGATTCCAATATATTAAATGCCACAGAGGCAGGTTAAAATATCATTGATGTAGCTATTCACTTAGGTGCTGCGACATTGAGACCCTGCCAAAGGAGTGATTAAAGCACAAATATCCGTCACGACCTAAATGATTAATGCAAAACAATTTCCCATCAAATATGTCTTAAGCACTCCACAATTATCTTCCTAATTTCTCTCCTCCTAAATAAACTGATACAGATTGCTAGAAAGGACTGGAAAAACTACTTTTCTGTTCACCTGGGTCTCATAATATCAGTTCCAGAAATGACAATTGACGATGCTCTCCCATGGTAAGCAATAGGAAGATGGAACCTGAAAAGGGTAATCAGATTCCATGAGCAAGCATATAGATACAAAAGTACAACGACATGGAAGTCCCTCCCTCCCTCTCCCTCTCCCCCATAAAAGAAAATGGCTGACAAATATCGTCCATGGTATTTTATACGATATTTGTACAGGTGGCTGTGTTGTCGGCATACCAATTAGGGTTGATAGGATTTTCGGGGCCACGAAAGATAGTCCCACAATTCTTGGCATGGTGCATTGATGAGAAGAAGTCCGTGTAGTCTCCAATGGCGACAGGTAGAAGCATTTGAACTTTGTCCTGAAGTATTAATCAACACAGCTCAAGAATTAAGACAACACCAGTCCGCTAACAGACATGAAAAATCCAATTACCATGTCATACCATAGGCAGAAGAGCTATCTGCCTTAAAGCAGCATTGTCGCGCAGAGTTGGTTCCGTGGCTGCACAAGGAAAAAACAGAATAACCCAACTTCAACTTTTCTCAAACTCCCTCTATTCTCAAACTCAATGGGCCTCAGGAAATCCTATATCAGATATTGCTATGATAAGGTTGGACGGAGAATTTTAAATTGACAAGAGGTCTAAAATTTAATAAATTTATGATCTTTAAGAGTTTAACAAGTAGCATTTTTCGAGTTTCATTTGAATCCAAAATGAGACTAAAAAGAATGTGGTTTAAGTTTATATTCCAATCAAAATTTTCTTATGTATATCCAAACAGATGCGAAGGATTTAAACTTATGACTTTGTCATACATAGAATCTACCTCCATCCAAACAGGCCCTTACATGAAAGAGAAGCGCATACCTGATAACAGCTTTTGCAATGTCGCCCGAGCTTCCTTCCATGCAGGTCGTCCCAATCCCACAAATTTGTTCAAGTTAGGCTACAATGCAAAAAAGTTAACTTATGACTTCACAGTCCCTCAACCTTGCCATTAACACAGAATTACACAAGGCTTAGTGGCTCGCCAAAAATTATGTGTTTAACTTCTATGCATGGGAATTGTAAAAAATATTTATATAATCAGACCAGTTAAAAGGTAATTGTAGATAACTTTTGATAAGAATGGACATTGGGCCTAACTCAATCCCAAAAGCTAGCTTGTGAGGTGAGGACTGCCCAAGCCATATAAGGAGACCAAGGTCCTCAAATCCCTCCGATATGGGACAACTCAACACCCCCTCACGCCCAGGTCTCTGGAGCGTGGACAACATAAATGGGGGCTCAACATCAGTAACAATAATTGGGATGGGCCTGGCTCTGATACTATGATAAGAATGGACATTTGGCCTAACTCAATCCAAAAAGCTAGCTTGTGAGGATTGCCCAAGCCACAAGCCATATAAGGAGACCAAGTACCTCAAATCTCTCCGATGTGGGACAACTCAACAACTTTATTTAATACTAGCATTGATTGATACCCTAAAATAAATGGCAAGCAACCTGCTTTAACGGGTTAAATTACACGGATTGTAAAAAAATCATTAAATTGTCGGTATATATGACTTAAATCCTATAATTATGTTGTTAGGAAATTTCCTACTGCATTGGCAATAGTAGCTAACATATAATTTGATGAAATCCAACTAGTGGAATGCTATCACTATGTACCCAGATATTTTGTCTTCTTCTTCATTCATTCTTCCTTTTTTAGGACATAACTCCATAAAAGAGAAAGGGGAACTTAACCCATTGCACAGTATAACACTCGCAAGAAAATCCAACAAAATCTATCACTTTCTTGAAATTAAGACAGGACATAACAGTTGAAAATAACAAAAAAGGAGCTCATAAATCAATGAAAATTAACTAAAACTGAACTGAGTAGTCAAAAAGGAATTCAAGTTATATGCACCAACAGTGTAAATAATACTCCAAGTCTCCAACAATCAGGTCATTTAAAAGGTACCATAGCTAACTTTATTTAATAGCATTGATCGATAAGTAAATTATTATACCATGTAATTATACTGATCGTGTGAATATTCAATACACTATCACTGTATATATAAAATCCGTCAGGAAATTATACACTTCCGACCGAACAATAGGAGAAAACAGAGCACAAAAATCGACCAAGATTACCAAAAAACTGAGCTTAACAGTAGGAAATTTACTAAACGTGCAACCAAATACAACACTTACTAATAAATCTTCAGAAATTAATGAAAATGAAGATAAAACCGACCTGTTCGAAACAATCGGAGTTACTGAGTAAAGGACCATCAAATAGACCATGAGAGCTAAGAGCCGTTAAGTCCAAGACGTAATCTCCGATAGCGACGCCCAGTCGAGGTACAGAACCCGGTTCAGGCTTGAATACACCGTAAGGTAAGTTCTCGAGAGGGAAGTGGGATTCCGGTTCAACTTCAACAAACGACTTCAGCACCATGATTGACGAAGAGAAGGAAGATGAAAACGACGGCGTTTGGAACTGGAGTTCAGAGCCTCCAGTGAGTGACGTGAGATACTGAAAGTAAAGTGATGACGAAAGTTTAAGAGGAATCGGAAGAGAATTTGTAGTTAAATACGTATATTAAATCGCACGGTGAAGATTGCGAGCTGAGAAGCGGGTAGATGAGATCAGCGGTTGATTGTCACCTATCATTCAAAGGAGCAGTCCTCCTTTTTCGTCGCTCTACACAATTCCACGTGGGTAAAAGGCTTACCTATACGTCGCATTTATAGAAAGTAAAAATACCACACCTTAGCCAATTTGGAACTCGTCGTTGAAAAATAATATTTGTAAAATTATTAAAAAATAATCACTATTTTAATGCAATACGAAAAATTCTACCATAATATATTAGAGATTGGTAACTGTGTATAAGTTTCAAACATATTATGTAAGATTAATATTTTATACCGAAACTCCATTATATTATGTTGAAAGTCCAGTATAATATACAACAATGACAATCTAATAAAATTTCACTAATAGAATTTGGGGAAGTTAGTATCTACGCAGACCTTACGTCTATCCCGAAGAAGTAAAAAGATTGTTTCTGAAATACCCTTAGCTCAAGAAGTCCAGCATAATATTATAGGTCATATTTATCAATCGATTTATAATTCGCATTCGGATAATCGATCTAGTTGGTTCAAACTTCTTTTAATGTGAAATTTCCTTCATGTATTTACATCGAATCAAATAATTGTAAGGTGATAAGTATATCACTTAATCTTGGTTAAGTAATAATACGTGTAAATGTGTTGCATTTGTTGATTAAGTTGTGAATCTTATTAAATTAAGTGGGCTTTTGGACATAAGAATTATAAAATTTCAACAACAAAAAAAGTGGATTTTTTTTTAAAAATGGAAATGATATTTGAAAATTAGAATGTTGTTTGGACATGAATATAATTTTGGGTTGTTTTTGAATTTTTGTGCGTAATCCGAGTGAAAATTTTGAAAAACAACTTTTTGGATTCAAAAAATTCCCAAATTTATCTTCAAGTGAAAATTAAAAAGTTTATGGCCAAACACTGATTTCAAAAAAATAAAAAAAATAAAAAAATAAAAATCTTATGTCCAAACGGGCTCTAAAAGTGACCTAGCTATTGCATCACCCTTAAGGAGTGTGTAGACAATAAATTTGGGTCGAGAAAATAATCAAGACCAAAAAATATCGCAATAATCGTATTATTTTATTTCGAATATTTTGAGTGTACAAGCTCTATGAATCCTCTGATTCTTCTTTTCAATTGTAAATAAATTCAAGGGCATTTGAGCTTGATCTTGAATATGTAGTTGTCGCCACGAACAATGATCTTGTTCTTGAGCTTTAGCTTGATTGCTTTAACTTGACCTTGATTTGTTCTTCGTTCTTGAGCTTGAACCTGATTGCTTGAAGCTTGAAACTTGTAGAAAAATTTGTGGCGTTTGATCCACGAGCTCTCTCTTGCTTCTTGTTATAACTTCTAGTGTCCTTTCTGAGTTATGAAGACCCCTATTTATAGTTGTGGAAGGGAGGAGTCATGATAAGAATAAACTCTTTCCGACCAATCAAATTGAATTGTGACATGACCGCATTTGATTGGCCAGAACATGTCACTTGCACACGTGGCGTGATTTCATTGGCATTTTAGTGTGACTGTGCATACCTTGTCCTTTTGACACGTGACATGATCATATTAGCTCTTCCGCTTGACTTGGTGCGCCACGTCATTTGACACGTGACACCAAACTGGACCTCTAGAAAGATGTCATCTTGGGCTTAATGAAGTTGACTCATCATTTTAGCCCAATTAAGTGGGCTAGACCAATGAATTAAGACTTATTTAATCCATACATATTGAATTTATATAATTAATTCAATTATATTAGTCCATAATATCTATTTGGACCAATATTTTCTTGAATTCAAAATATAATCCAAATTATATTATAAATTTAATTTTAATAAAATTTATATGCCCACAAATACCCCCTACTTCAGGTCTTATCAAAATTTAAACGTGTTGACAAGGATTGAAGTATAATAAAGATGTAAATTCTGGACCTTGAATCAATTTCGCATTTAACCGGTAGCGATACCAATCACTTATAAAATATAACGTACTTTAGAACAACATGTTCATCCTTCGAAATTTTCAATGGCAATTCATATTTGAATAAGGACAAAAGCATATTAATTTCAACATTGCCAAAGATTGTCAGATTATTGATTTTCTTCTCATTGTGATTTCATTGTGTTGCAATGTGTCCACGTAGTATCCCTATTTGTGAATACACTTGAATGAAAACTTATCTTACTTCAAGAAATTTACCGTCTCCAATTCTAACATGGCTACACAAAGACATTTATTATAGGTTTTGGTTTAGCCTCTTTATTTTCCAGCGAAATTCCCACTATAAGTAAGGATTCTCCTGCCGCCTTAACAAACCAAATCCATTTAGAACTCCAATTACAGTGATTGATCTGCTTCCTACGTCGAAAATTACTTCTCATAAGCCACCTTTAATTATCTATATAAGGATTTGTGCTCTCCAATTTACGAGCATCAATTAGCTGCACAGCGCCATTGTAGGTTTGCCTTCGGCAATTGGAAAATACTAGAAAGTAATTTCTTCTTCTGCATATTTCCCTTGCTTTTTTTTTTCCTTTTCTTTTCTGTAGGCCAAGAAGAGAAGGACGAGCTCTTGTATGAAGATAGTGGTTTTAAGATGTGAGGGGATGGATACTCATCCATGCCCGAATACCGGAGAGATTACTCTCATGGCCCGACTACCGGAGAGATTACTCTCAATTTGGCCCGACTACCGGAGAGATTACTCTCAATATGGCTCGACTACCGGAGAGATTACTCTCAAAATGGCCCGACTACCGGAGAGATTACTCTCAATGTAGCCTGACTACCGGTGAGATTACTCTCAATGTAGCCCGACTACCGGAGAGATTACTCTCAATGTGGCGTGACTACCGGAGAGATTACTCTCAATGTGGCATGACTACCGGAGAGATTACTCTCAATATGGACCGACTACCAGAGAGATTGCTCTCAATGTGGCCCGACTACCAGAGAGATTACTCTCAAAATGGCCCGATTACCGGAGAGATTACTCTCGATGTGGCCTGACTACCGGAGAGATTACTCTCAAAATAGCCCGACTACCGAAGAGATTACTCTCAATACGGCCCTACTACCAGAGAGATTACTCTCAAAATGACCCGACTATCAGAGAGATTACTCTCAATGTGGCCCGATTACCGGTGAGCATTTCATAAATTTAGACCTTTGTACCCATTCTAGTATTCTCGATTTGGACTTTGATGACCCACCTTTTCTTTTCTTTTTTTAGCACAAAGAGATGGAAAATTTCAGGGACTATACCTCACCTTCCTCCAAACTTAGATATCTCATAATTGAGACTGAAGATGGCATATAACAAACCAAGCTTTTGGTTCACACCTCACAAGCTGGCCGGTATGCAGCCTTATGGCCTCCTTTGAGGAACTCCCTTCATGTAGAAAACTGGACCCTGTAGCACAAATCGATTTCTAATCCATTATCCAAGATGTGGTCTCTCCAAGTGCCAATCCATCACCATGTAAATATTGCTAGCACCCTTCCAAACTTAGGAAGTCGCATAATTCAAGGCGAAGTACATTGGGAAAACACAACAACAATCGAGGGCGAGAATCGCCATATTCCAGGATATTGGGAACGAGCTAAAGATGTACTTGGTGGAAGCCAACAAACTTTGAGTACAACAAAGATTTACGATGTTGTCTATGCCTCAATTTTCACTTATGATCGAAACTTGAACATTTTGCAAGCATTTTGTAAGGCTTGGTGCCCCAAGACGAACACACTTCTTACATCAGCTGGGGAGCTATCTATATCTCTTTGGCACTTACATATCCTTGGGGGTTTGCCCATTGCGGGTTCTCCATACAAAGAAGTGGTACCTGAGACAAGAGAACTCATCAGTTTGGATGAAAAATAAATTAGATTTATTCCTCGATCTTGCAAGTATTTATTTGCTGCATTTAATCATCTTAAGGAAGGTACGGGTGCTATCCAAAAGGTCCCCTTTAGCAAGTGGACAAGTTTTTGGTATAAAAAACTTTAATATATAGACCTGCCCCGCTGCGAAAGGAAAAGAAATCCGCATGTCTAAAGTCAACACATAATCTAACGGAGTAATTCCCGAGACGACGAAGTGGTCGAGTGATCAAGAAACTATATTCTCCAAACTTAGGGTGAGGTCTGACAAGAAAGATGAAACATATGTAGCAGCATTCTTATCAATTTGGCTATGTGCCTTTGTGTTTCCCAAGGCAGAAAACTCCATTCGTCCTGAAACTTTTAAGATGGCAAGCATGATGGCAGGCGGGCGAAAGATTAGCCTTGCAGTCCCAGTTTTGGCGAGTATTTATTATGGTTTGAATAGGATTTCACGTTCTTCCACTTGATCAGGTCAAAGTTTCTTTTCCCATTCATTATGTTTACGACTGGCTTGCACATTACTTCAAAACCCATGGTCCGTCTGTCCCTTTGATTACGGCATACTCAGGGGAGGGAGCTGCGAGGTGGTCAAAGTTTCTTTTCCCATTCATTATGTTTACGACTGGCTTGCACATTACTTCAAAACCCATGGTCCGTCTGTCCCTTTGATTACGGCATACTCAGGGGAGGGAGTTGCGAGGTACTTTGATGAGAAGGATGGAAGAAAACGCATCCACAATGGGGAGGATATAGTTTAGACACTGATCGCTGCCAACTCAATGCTACACGAATGTAGGGAGAGCGGGTCGCTACAGCTTTTACCCGAATAGTGGTTCGGGATCGAATTTTCACAGGGAGCTTGGAGTGGAATTGTATTGTCTTTTTAGCCTAGAATTGTGTTTGTAATTCTAATTGCACTCCTAATATTTTTGGGGTTTTTATGTTTAAAACTACTATTGTAATCTAAGGATTAAAGCTAAATTATGCTAAGAAAATATTGCTAGGTTGTAATTAATAGGGAGAAAGGCACTAGGGTCGTGGCATCACCTAGGTGGTTAACCAACGGGTAGAAACTACTAAGAATAGTTTGACATATTTGGGATTTATGCTATAACCGTTGCACAATTATACCCACTCTCACACCTCTCGGTAGAGAAAGTGATTTTGCCCAAGTGACTCTCTCCAGACCAATTGGGTAGGCCAATTAGACCAAGCAACTAGGGTTCAAGTAGGGTGTTTACTCTCTCGAGATTCAACCCGTTAATTGGGACTACCATTTCTCATGGGTCCATCCCAATTCCTTATTGGGTCAATTTTGGGTTCATAGACTCTCTTTCTTAAGAAGAGTCAAAACCCACTAAGCTAGAATCAATGTTTGCAACCACCAATCCTTAATTAAAGCATAAAATTAACCCAAATAATAAATACCCAATATCAATCTATCATTAGAACGCAACACCCGTCAATTACCCACACTAGGGTTGAGCCACAACCCTAACTAATGGGCTTATCTAGACATAATTGAAGAAGAAACAGAAGAAATAGAACAAGAAATAACCACAGTAATTAATAACTAAAGAGAAACTACAGGAATCTATTGAGAAATTAATGCTAAAATGCCAAAATAGGCTAAAACTTTCGTCCTCATGAGCGCGGCTCTATTCTATAAATACAACTTAACCTAAAAATGGTAAAATATTCTATTTATAGTGGCTGGAAAAATTAGACAAAAATACCCCTGCGGGGTCAGCGCGGACCGCGCAAATGTGTAGCGCAGCCGCATGGCATGACTTGGCTAAATCCTCCAATTCTCTGAACCTCAGTGGCGCACAAAAAGGTAGCGCGGCCACGTGGCCTTAACTCCCAAAAGTCATGGTCTCTGAATCTCCTTGACGCGGACCGCGCAAAAAGGTAGTGCGGCCGCGTTGCCTCAAGCCTGATTTTTGCAACTCTCTAAATCTTATTGACGCGGACCGCGCAGAAGTGTAGCGCGGCCGCGTGGGTTTGCAGCTTGAGTTGGTCATTCTCTGAATCTCATAGCGCAGCCGCGTGGCATATCAGTGCGGTCCGTGCTAGGCCTTCCTGTTCCTCATTTCACTTGGTCTTTGACACTTGGGCAGGTTTCACTCCGTTTTGAGCTGATCTTTGACATTTGTCACCTTGTCGCTCAAACCTGCAATCAAGCACAACTTGTAAGCATTTTGTGTCTATTCTGTATCAATTTGTAACGAAAGCAATAGCAAGTACGAGCATAATCATGGTAAAATCCTAACTTATCAACTCCCCCAAACTTATACCTTTGCTTGTCCTCAAGCAAATAAAATAAGTCCCACCCCTAAAAGGGCAATCCAAGAATTTCTAGCTATCCTAAAGTAACCTCAACAAGCATCAATTGGGACTAACAATTTCCCTTAATACGAATTCATCATTAATACATTTTAAACTTTGACAACTATGGATCAAGTGTGACACAAGAGCATCAAGAGTTGATACATTTCATCAAAGAACTTTTCTCAAATACCTTGGTCATTGTGGAACCCAAACTTACACATTATCAACTCTCCCTAAGCGAACCTCACCTTTTAGAGTATTTACACACAAACCGAAGTTGATGGAAATTTCACTCATCTCTCTCAAGAAGAAGGTCACAAGTCCGGCTCTAGGTACCATATGCTTGCCCCTTATGTAAGTATCCACTAATGTAGGTTCTCTTCAACTCAAGATCCTATATGGCTTTTGGGGAGTCAATTATGAAGGCTTTTGGTAGTGGTAGGACAAGTTTTTATTCAAGTGAGTTTAACCTTCCCTTAAGTACTTCTTTGGCTTCATTTTGGCACAATTTCTTGACTCATTTGAGTATTTCACTTCTTTTCAAGGGGTTAGAGGGACACATTGTCACTCTTTCTTATGAAATTCAAATCATTTCTCCTTTTTCTACTTTTGTTTCCACACCTTTTTCACTTTTGTTTTTCTTGACCCCTTTTTATTCTTTTTCACCTTGGTCTTTCTTTTTGTCTTTTTCTTTTTCTCTTTTTCATTGCCTTGCCTTTTTCTTCTTGCTTTAGTACCTTTTACCCCTTTTTGTTTTCCTTCTTGTCTCTCCCCCACAAACTTAGACTTTGTCATTACTCAAGGGAAGATGTAGGTACCAAGAGAGAGTAGAATTTAGAATGGGTATAGGCTTGTAAAATTGGTTCATGAAAGAAGAAGGTTTGAGGCTCAAAAGGGTTAACTAGGGATCATTTTGTTGGTAGGCCATGGAATTGTTCATCTTAACATTCGGATCAAAGAAAGCCTATAGTCACTTCTCAAGTCAAATTTCACCTAGGATTTCACCTCAACACCCATTCAGGGCAAGTTCTAGACCATTGGCTCAGGACTTAGACTCACAAATCGATTCCTCACCACACATGCTACGGGATTGCTAAAGACATCAAGTCGAGGGCCCATAACGACCTTAGTTACGATTGAAGCGCACAATGGCCCAAAAGACCATATGATGATTGTTTGGTCAACACAAGAGTCTCAAGGCCACGACTTTCACATCCTAAACACAACATTATGTCTTTGATCATGGGATCAAAGGCAAATGTGCTAGTCCCAAGTGAAGCTTTGCCTGAGGTACCCTTAACTACGAAATATCAAAAATAAAAGAAAAATAAAAAAACGGACTCAAATCCTTAAGAAGGTTGTCACGCCATCTATCATTGGGAAGAGACACCCGGTTCGCACTATACTCCACCCTTGGAAAGAACCGTGACATTAAGAAAACCAAGGGCTTATTGAAAATGCCAAAAACAAAACAAAAGGCTACGAGCCTATCTACGAAGCTAAAAACGAAAAATTTTGCGAAAGTAGAAAAATAGAATGAATATGTACAATAGAGGAGTAGAATATACAATAAGGGATGAATATATACCGAATGTTACTTTATATACATACCAAAAGAGAATAATAAGTACGAGAAAAGTAGCTAAAATGTAAAATTATATACAAACCAACTAGAAAATCAAATCAACAGAACATAAAATGAGAATCTAATATGTACAGTCATCCAGATAATCCAAAAAAGGTAGGGCGCACCCCCACGAATAAGAGCTGCCATTGTCCCCAATGCCAACTACACAAATAAGCACAAAAAATCAATGAAAGGATATAGAAGAGCTCCCTAAGCCTGGTCTGTCTGCATGGGATCCTCAGTGGTCCCCTGGTCCTCTGTATGGGCAGGAACCTCAGACTGGTTCCCGGCCTCCCGCTGCTCAGCTTCTGGGACTGGGGCCTGGACATGGACCAACTTATTGTCAGGTGTAACACTGGAGGGACCCTCCCGAACCTCTGCTAGCTCAATCACTACACCCTCTATGTTGGGAAGCTTCCTCTTCTTCCTTGGAGGCCCGAGTGCCTGATCCTGCTGTGGCTCTGATGTTGCTGGATCTTGGGCTGGGTCCCCAAATAGCAAGTCTAAAGGCATCTAATCTGCCAATAGCTTGTCTATGTCCGCTCTAAGCTTCTTTACCGACTCCTTAGACGCCCTTGACTTTCTCATCTTTTTGTGCTCCTTGGCAATCTCCTTGAGAGCCTTGCCATGTGAATCTACCACCTTAGTCAAGGCGTCCTGAGTCTCCATAATCTTCTCCTGGTTGGCCAGGAGCTTCTTCAATGTATCCTCAATAGACTGAGGAATCTGAACAGTGGCTGGTGCCGACTGGGCCTCAACTGAAGTAACCAATGTGGACAACTTGGATGTCGCAGCTGTCATCCAGTTGTTCAAGCTGGCTAAGGACTGACTCAACTGGTAGGCAGTAAATGGATGAGTCTTTGACGATGGGACTCCCGGGCCAGCTGAAGTACTTGAGCCAGCAACATAAGAAGGACCTGAGGGCAAGGTCTCACTGGTCATAGTAGCAGGAATGGTGGAAGGCCCGGTAGAAGGCTCTACCGTAACTGGCTCCTCAGACTAACCAGTTGGGGCAGATGTGGGTGGCTGGTACTGTCACGACCCAAAAATCCCTCCGAATGAGTCGTGATGGCACCTAGTCTTAAAGACTAGGTAAGCCTAATAATTGCGGAATAACAACCATGAATAACAACATCTAACATTCTTCTAAAGTAGAATTCTTATACAATGAACATCTTCCCAAAATCCGGTAGTACAAGTCACAAGCCTTTTTAAGAGTAGTTATACAAAATAAATACATCATTGTTCCGAAACAAAGGGAACAAATGGAAATAAGTACGATTGAAAGTGACTCAATGACCGCGAACGCTGCTGCAGGTTTACCTTGAGTCTCCACCGCAACGAACAACTACTATCGATCAAATACCTTGATCTATACACAAAAATATACAGAAGTATAGTATCAGCACAACCGACCCCATGTGCTGGTAAGTGCCTAGCCTAACTTCGGCGAAGTAGTTACGAGGCTAGGACCAGACTACCAAATAAACCTGTGCAAGATAGCGTACAAAATAATAGGAAGCAGATAACAATGACGGCAACAATGATCAACCAGTGATATAAATAGCAGGCAACAAGGATAACATAATTGTTTTTTAACAAATAATAAATATAAGTACAATCAATTAATGAAGTCCTTCAAATATAAGTCTTTCGCCATTAAATCCTTCAAGTAATAATCTCTAAGATAATATGCTTTTCAATAAATATAATTCGAATATATTTCCTTCAAATAAATACCTTTCGAATATTATTCTTTCAAGTAAAGGTCACCTTGTGACACCTCATTTCATAATCATAATAACATAGGTCTCAGCCCACTTTTATTTTTTTTACAGCATCTCGTGCCCATATTTATATTACAACCGCACGGACAACTCACGTGCAATTAAATAGAACTATACTATTTTCCCTGGCACCTTGTGCCAACATATTTCTATCTCACATTGCACAACAATATTCTCGTGTTACTCAGTTCATAGGATCCATAACCCAATACCATTAAGAATGTTCAAAGAGCCTCATTTACTTAACATAAACTAGAGTACAACTTCCAAACCAATTAGGAAATCAACACGAAGAGATGGAGTTATTTTTAGAAATCATTTGATAAAGAAAATATCCTTTTCAATTAAAGTACAATATCGAATAAATTATTGTCTTTAATACGAGAAATCAATAAATCAAAATATAGTAGCAATTCTTTTTAAGTAAAGTACAATTATTGAAGCTTGAAGTGTTGAAATGTATATATATGTATAAATGCGGTGAAATAATGCAAACACTGTAGGTTCTAACACTAAGGGTTACAACAGTAAAGGAATTCAAACAGTTTAAACACTTGAATTGATAACAACAAATAAACACAGCAGTAGAAAGTGCGCGACATCACCATTATAAGGAATCAAAATCCAGCCACTAACAAGAATAAGGAAAACAAAG
>MU677498.1:63438-93206 GCA_026770625.1 Nicotiana glauca
CAAACAATATATTTCCAGCAAAGAAAACCCATAATAAATAATTAAATAATATATTACCGGCAAATAAACTAATAACAAATAATCAAATAATATATTACCGACAAAGAAACCAACAACAAATAATCAAACAATATATTACCGGCAAAGAAACCAATAACAAATAATCAAACAATATATTACCGTCAAAGAAAACCAATAACAAATAATCAAACAATATATTACCGGCAAAGAAAACCAATAACAGATAACTAAATAATATATTACCGGCACGGGAACAATAATATCAAACAAACATCCCGGTAAGGAAACAATAATATCATACAAACATCCCAGCAAGGGAACAATAATATCAAAACAATAATATCCTTACAAGGGAACAATAATATTTTAATAATATTCCGACAAGGGAACAATAATATTTCAATAATATCCTGGCAAGGGAACAATAATAACATACGAAGCGCAATAAACCACAACGGAGTCATAACAATTATAATACAAGACTCGCGGGCATACTTGACACCAACGTATAGATACTCGTCGTCATGCCTATACGTCGTATTCCACAATTAACATGTAACAAATAAGACACAACTCATATTCCCTCAAGCTAAGGTTAGACCAAACACTTACCTCTCTTTGCAACCAATTCAAAATTCCAACAAGCCTTTGCCTCACGAATTCGTGCCCGAAATTTTCAAATCTAGTCATAAAGAATTCGATTCAGTCAATAAAAATTATAGGAATTAATTCCATATGAAATTCTACATTTTCTATTAAAAATTTGAAATTACACTAAAAATTCGCCCGTGGGGCCCACGTCTCGGAGCCCGACAAAAATTACGAAATATGAAACCTCATCCAACCACGAGTCCAACCATACCAATTTTACTAAAATCCGACATTAACTCTACCCTCAAATCTTCAAATTAAACCAAGAGGGTTTTCAAACTCTTCCAACTAAATTCACAGATTTAATACCAAAACTAGTAATAGATTCAGGTAATCTAACCAAAATTAAGTTAAGAACACTTACCCGTTATTTTCTCTGAAAATCTCCGAAAATCGCCTCTCCCCGAGCTCCAATTCGGCAGAAATTGAAAATGGGATTTTGTCCCATTTTTAGAACTTAGTATTCTGTCTAGAAAAAATTCCGGTACTGTTCACCCGTTTTACTGTTCACGGTACTATTCACGGGGACTATTCACGGTCACTATTCATCGGTACTATTCACATGTACTATTCACAGTGCTGTGAAAAAAATGCAGCAGTTTTCTTCAAGTCAAAATCAGTCCGTTAACCTTCCGAAAAATTATACGGACTGCGCATGCAAGTCTAGGGATTACTGATAGAGCTTTTCAAGGTCTTAAAACACCGAGATGATTGTTTAATTTAAAGATGACATTTTGGATCATCACATTCTCCACTTCTAAAACAAACGTTCGTCCTCGAACGTACTAAGATCATTCTGAGGTCTCAAATTTGATGTTCCTACTTTTACACATATCCTCGTGGTTGATCCTATACTACCGCATTCGAAATAATTCCGACAATACCGTTTCAATTGAGATTATCTCCTTTATCCATATTTATAAACTTGAAGACCAAATTTCTTACACTCCAATCATTTTCAGAAAGGTCCGATTTTCACGTGAACACACGATATTAGTCTCGACTGGCTATAGCAACTCGTGCCTACGCACCCATCAAATACGGGGTATTACATTCTCCCCCACTTAGGGTCATTCGTCCTCAAATGAGAAGTAGAGTCTGTACTCAAACACGTAATGTAATTTATTTCTTTCTTTGCACCATCTCAATATCCCAAATTTTTCAGAAATTTCGGTAGAGTTTCTCCTGTAATTGGGCCTATCCACCTGTCAGAGTAACACCAAAACAACTCCTAATAACACATCCACAGCTCAACAAATCACCACAATGTATTTGTCAATAACACCAAGCTCCGCATTACAAGTATGACACTATCATAAATAGGGGTGTGCATTCGAATCGGTTTATCGATAAATCGAATCGATTATTTGTTATCGAAATCGAAATCGAAAAAATCGAAACCTTATTGAAACTATAATGATAAACATATGTACAAATCGATAATCGATAAGTAATTATCGATAAGGGTCAAAATCGAATCGATAAATCGAATGCACACCCCTAGACTGTAGACACTTGTTAAATGAGTAATTACCTATTTGTGTAGATTAATATAATATACAGAATGTATATATATTCTGCTAATATTTGGAAAGTGGCTATACAATATTATTTTCCCTAATCTATACCCTTTCCTTTACCGTAAGTCCCTTACCCTATTATTTCATCTACCACATTTAAGGAATGATCATATTTAAAGATCAAGTGAATAAAGTTAAAATTAATGGAAAATAGAATTAGCCGTGATGATGTGTTTTGTTTTGTTTTGTTTTTTATACCGTTGGAGTGTTGGTGGCATACATTTGATCCCTTACTTTAGTTTTGTTGCATGTGCTTGTTGACACAATTTTTATATTATAAATGGTGTTTGTCTTATTTTAGCTTCTTTTTGTCCATATTAGTTAGGCGCGTTTATAGCGATATACTTTTCGTGGAATCCCGCAAATTTTCTTATTGGTGTAATCGATAACCGAATCGATAAGCCCCCAAAATCGATAAATCAAAATCGAAAAAATCGAAACCTTTTTTGAAACGATAACGATAAGCATATGTACAAATCGATAATCGATAAGTAATTATCCATAAGGGTCAAAATCGAATCGATAAATCGAATGCACACCCCTAATCATAAAGATATTTCGACATGAAACACATCATATGTATGACCTTTACCACATCTCTGGTTTTAATAGTTGTATATAATCGATTACAAAATTATAAATTAATTTCATGTTAACAATTCTTGTCTCAAGCTTTCACTTTACTAACAACGTAGCATGAAGACCTCATAATTACTTACCCAAATTAACGCCACCTGGGCACTCACCTTGTAGGCTAAAACTCAATAATTACAATACAATTTTGGAAAATTATGCAAAGAGATATTCATACAAGAATTTTCAAATAAGTCTCATAAGCATGTCTCCCTATAAGTACTATATTACAAATTTTAATTTTACAATGGGAGAATTTAAACACATAAACTTTTCACCGCAAGGACCTCCTCTTTATATAACACCCACCGCAGCTTGTAGCCCAGTTTAAATATTTCACATAATATAAAAGTACGAGGATCTCGTCTTCAACTCCGTACACAAGTAATATGCACATTATGCCAACTGAAATTTTTCCATTTCTTTTTTTTTCTTCTAGATAATTTCTGTTAAACAAAATCACAACATATAAAGAACCCTCATATCAATAGGGAATATAATTCACGATTGAAATCAATTATTTGGAAATTGCATCAAACTCAATGAAATGATTAACAAAAATTGATTTTAGCCTCACAACTTTTTTTTTTGTGACCAATACAGAGTGATAGACATAGCTATCTCCATATAATCTCCTAACAGGAGTATTCACATAAGTAAATTTAAGATTACGAAGCTCACTCATGAGTAGAACATATTAGGAGGACTTGTCTCGATACTTAGAACCGAATCAAGTTAAGAAAATTGTTTCTTTATAATAATTCGAGACCGTACTTGTAATGACACCATCTGGTGTTGCTACCTCAGTCATACCATAGAAAATATAGCAACAGGTTGGGTTTCCGCCTCTTGGAGTCTCACCTCCACCTCTAACATCCTGACCCCTATCTCTGGTTGGTCATGCAAGTGGAGTAGTAACTGCAATGGGGCACGTAGCCTGAGTGCTTTAAAAAAAATATGTTTCTCCCAAGTCTAGGACAATTTTCCCATGATGTTCCTATTATCACCATTTTCATAACAACCCATCCGCAGTTCGCCTGTTCATACTGAGTATGTACCGGATAACTTAAAAAAACATTGTAGGGAATTCCATGCCACCGGTACATTAAAAGATAATTACCCCACACGAGTGTTCTGATTAACATTAAGCACTGCGAGTATACTGAATATGTTTCCATGACCCCGAATTATTAAGGACGCGGGAATATCTCAATTCTCATCACTATCTATTTTAAATCTCAGCTCTTGATCATATATAAGTTTTGGAAAAACCTTTCAATACCACATAAATACATCTCCAGCCAAAATTGGTATAACACATGATGCCGCAATCTGATCGTTGATAGTGGACTTCCCTCACTTGGTGCGAAAGTATAAGACACATTCCCGACGATCCACAATACTAACCTTCACCGCTCGTACGATACTAGTCATATGACACCTCAAGCTATTTAAGCAGCGATTGTTATCCTCATGATAGTTTAACTTACTTTCTCTAGTGTCTTGGCTACTAGTATGTACTCTTCGCTAACTCGAAATCCCATATGAATCGCATAGTCTCTAATACCACCAACTATCTTTAGATCTACATTCACTTGTAATGATTTAGTAACCAATTAAACCTTCTTAAGATTGTACTCACCAACCAGATGTCAAGATGTCAAGATCTGATACACCCCCATGCGCACAACTGAAAAATCTCTTTGCACTTCCATATCCTCGATTCTGATCGACACGTGGTAACAATAGTTGAGAAACCCTGGCTCTCTTATAACCCTTTTACGATATCACAAACCATTGGTGTAGTGCGCAATTCTATACATGAGTAGATGCAGAAGAACATAAAATATAAGCTTCAAGCAGAATAAATGTCGCACAATAAAGAAGGAATGAAGTGGGAATTTTTTTTTCTACTAGTTCTGTAGCCTCTCAAAGATAAGTACAGACGTCTCCGTATCGATCCGCAAGACTCTACTAAACTTGCTTATGATTTGTAGCACCTATGAACCTAGAGCTCTGATACCAACTTGTCACGACCCAAAAAACCCTCCGAATGAGTCGTGATGGCACCTAGTCTTAAGGACTAGGTAAGCCTAATAATTGCGGAATAACAACCATGAATAACAACATCTAACATTCTTCTAAAATAGAATTCTTATACAATGAACATCTTCCCAAAACCCGGTAGTACAAGTCACAAGCCTTTCTAAAAGTAGTTATACAAAATAAATACATCACTGTTCCGAAACAAAGGGAACAAATGGAAATAAGTACGATTGAAGGTGACTCCGATGACCGCGAACGCTGCAGGTTTACCTTGATTCTCCACCGCAACGAACAACTACTATCGATCAAATACCTTGATCTGTATACAAAAATGTACAGAAGTGTAGTATCAGCACAACCAACCCCATGTGCTGGTAAGTGCCTAGCCTAACCTCGGCGAAGTAGTGACGAGGCTAGGACCAGACTACCAAATAAACCTGTGCAAGATAGCGTACAAAATAATAGGAAGCAGATAACAATGACGGCAAAAATGATCAACCAGTGATATAAATAGAAGGCAACAAGGATAACATAATTATTTTTCAACAAATAATAAATATTAGTACAATCAATTAATGAAGTCCTTCAAATATAAGTCTTTCTCCATTAAATCCTTCAAGTAATAATCTCTACGATAATATGCTTTTCAACAAATATATTTCGAATATATTTCCTTCAAATAAATACCTTTCGAATATAATTCTTTCGAGTAAAGGTCACCTTGTGACGCCTCATTTCATAATAATAATAACATAGGTCTCATTCCACTTTCATTTTTTACAGCATCTCGTGCCCGTATTTATATTACAACCGCACAGACAACTCACGTGCAATTAAATAAAACTATAACATTTTCCCCGGCACCTTGTGCTAACATATTTCTATCTCACATTGCACAACAATATTCTCATGTTACTCAGTTCATAGGGTCCATAACCCAATACTATTAAGAATGTTCAAAGAGCCTCATTTACTTAACATAAACTAGAGTACAACTTCCAAACCAATTAGGAAATCAACACGAAGAGATGGAGTTATTTTTAGAAATCATTTGATAAAGAAAATACCCTTTTCAATTAAAGTACAATATCGAATAAATTATTACCTTTAATACGAGAAATCAATAAATCAAAGCATAGTAGGAATTTCTTTTAAGTAAAGTACAACTATTAAAGCTTGAAGTGTTGAAATGTATATATATGTATAAATGCGGTGAAATAATGCAAACACTGTAGGTTCTAACACTAAGGGTCACAACAGTAAAGGAATTAAAACAGTTTAAACACTTGAATTGATAACAACAAATAAACACAGCAGTAGAAAATGCGCGACATCACCATTATAAGGAATCAAAATCCAGCCACTAACAAGAATAAGGAAAACAAAGGCAGATTTCACTTTCAAATCACATCTTGTGGTAGGCGTACCACCCGCTCTCATTTCATTATATCTTGTGGTAGGCGTACCACCCGCTCCCATTTCAATATCATTTGTGGTAGGCGTACCACTCGCCCCCATTTGTGCACATTATTTTACCAGCATGGAAACCAATAACGAATAATCAATATAATTTGTGGTAGGCGTACCACTCGCTCCCATTTTAATATCATTTGTGGTAGGCGTACCACTCGCTCCCATTTCAATACATATCTTGTGGTAGGCATACCACCCGCTCCCATTTCATTTTTAACTCAGTGTACAATATATTATTGGAAAAGAAACCAATAACAAATAATCAAACAATATATTACCAGCAAAGAAAACCAATAACAAATAATCAAAAAATATTTTACCGGCAAAGAAAACCCATAACAAATAATCAAATAATATATTACCGGCAAATAAACCAATAACAAATAATCAAACAATATATTACCGGCAAAGAAAACCTATAACAAATAATCAAACAATATATTACCGGCAAAGAAACCAACAACAAATAATCAAACAATATATTACCGGCAAAGAAACCAATAATAAATAATCAAATAATCAAACAATATATTACCGACAAAGAAAACTAATGACAAATAATCAAACAATATATTACCGGCAAAGAAAACCAATAACAAATAATCAAACAATATATTACCGGTACGGGAACAATAATATCAAACAAACATCCTGGTAAGGGAACAATAATATCATACAAACTTCCCGGCAAGGGAACAATAATATTCTGGCAAGGGAACAATAATATTTTGATAATATCCTGGCAAGGGAACAATAATAACATATGAAGCGCAATAAACCACAACGGAGTCATAACAATTATAATGCAAGACTCACGGGCATGCTTGACACCAACGTATAGATACTCGTCACCATGCCTATACGTCGTACTCCACAATTAACATGTAACAAATAAGACACAACTCATATTCCCTCAAGCTAAGGTTAGACCAAACACTTACCTCGCTTTGCAACCAATTCAAAATTCCAACAAGCCTTTGCCTCGCGAATGCATGCCCGAAATTCTCAAATCTAGTCATAAACAATTCGATTCAGTCAATAAAAATTATAGGAATTAATTCCATATGTAATTCTACATTTTCTATTAAAAATCCGAAATCACACTAAAAATTTGCCTGTGTGGCCCACGTATCGGAACCCGACAAAAATTACGGAATATGAAACCTCATCCAACCACGAGTCCAACCATACCAATTTTTCTAAAATACGACGTTAACTCGACCCTCAAATCTTCAAATTAAACCAAGAGGGTTTTCAAACTTTTCCAACTAAATTCACAGATTTAATACCAAAACTAGTAATAGATTCGGGTAATCTAACCAAAATTAAGTTAAGAACACTTACCCCGTTGTTTTCTATGAAAATCTCCCGAAAATCGCCTCTCCCCGAGCTCCAATTTGGCAGAAATTGAAAATGGGATTTTGTCCCATTTTCAGAACTTAGTGTTCTGTCTAGAAAAAATTCCGGTACTGTTCACCCGTTTTTTTACTATTCACGTGGACTATTCACGGTCACTATTCACCGATAATATTCACAATCACTATTCACAATACTATTCACGGTCACTATTCACAGGTACTATTCACAGTGCTGTGAAAAAAATGCAGCAATTTTCTTCAAGTCAAAATAGATCCGTTAACCTTCCGAAAAATGATACGGACTGCGGACGCAAGTCGAGGGATTACTGATAGAGCTTTTCAAGGTCTTAAAATACCGAGATGATTGTTTAATTTAAAGATAACATTTTGGGTCATCATATTCTCCACCTCTAAAACAAACATTCGTCCTCGAACGTACTAAGATTAATCTGAGGTCTCAAATTTGATGTTCCTACTTTTACACATATCCTCGTGGTTGATCCCATATTAACGCATTCGAAATAATTCCGACAATACCATTTCAATTGAGATTATCTCCTTTATCCATATTTGTAAAGTTGAAGACCAAATTTCTTACACTCCAATCATTTTCAGAAAGGTCCAATTTTCATGTGAACACACGATATTAGTCTCGATTGGGTATAGCAACTCGTGCCTACGCACCCATCAAATATGAGGTATTACATTCTCCCCCACTTAGGTTCATTCGTCCTCAAATGAGAAGTAGAGTCTGTACTCAAACACGTAATGTAATTTATTTATTTCTTTGCACCATCTCAATATCCCAAAATTTTCTAACTCTCAAATTTTTCAGAAATTTGGCAGAGTTTCCCCTGTAATTGGGGCTATCCACCTGTCAGAGTAACACCAAAATAACTCCTAATAACACATCCACAACTCAACAAATCACCACAATGTATTTGGTCTTCTCAGCGTGGACCGCGCAAAAATGCACTGCGGTCGCGCTGCAAACTTTAGAGACAACAATGTTGGATCATGGAAGCACGAACCGCACAAAAATGCATCGCGGCCGCGCTGCAAACTTCAGAGACTGATTAATCTTGGATCAGGTCAGCGCGGAACGCGCAAAAATGCACCGCGGCTGCATTGGCAAACTTCAGAGACTTCAATTTTTGTTTCTTTTTGCTTTGCACTGTTTCAACACAATCCCTGTAACATCTCACAAACAATTAGCTCAAAAATCATAATCTACAAAGAAAATCAAAGAGAAAGAAAAAAGACATGGGTTGCCTCCCAAGAAGCGCCTGATTTAACGTCGCGGCACGACGCATGTTACCATCAAATTACTTCAAATGAATGAGTGCCACCACGTGGCTGTCATCAAACTTTCCCAAATAATGTTTGACACGATGCCCATTGACCCAAAATATTTTTGCATTCTTGTTCTTGAGATCAAGAGCACCAAAATGCGTCACACATACCACTTCAAATGGCCCACTCCACTTTGACTTGAGCTTTCCCGAAAATAACCTCAACCGAGAGTTGAAAAGAAGAAACATATCCCCAACCTTGAATTCTTTGCCCCGAGCATACTTGTTGTAAAGATACTTCATCTTGTCCTTATATAAGGGCGAGCTGGAGTAGGCATGGAATCTAAACTCATCAGGCTCATTTAATTTCTCAACATGGAGATTCGCAACAACATCCCATTCCAAATTCAACCTACTCAAGGCCCAAATAGCCTTGTACTCCAATTCCACCGGAAGATGGCAAGCTTTTCCAAATACCAAACGGTAAGGGGACATACCAATTTGGGTCTTATAAGCCGTCTGGTATGCCCATAGTCCATCCAACTTTTTTGACCAATCGGTCCTATTAGCGTTAACCGTCTTGGAGAAGATACTTTTTATTTCATGTTTGGAGACTTCCACTTGACCACTAGCTTGAGGGTGATAGGGGGTAGTCACCTTGTGATTTACTCCATACTTAGCAAGCAATGAATCAAAAGCTTTGTTGCAAAAGTGAGACCCCCATCAGTAATGATAGCACGAGGAGTGCCAAACCTTGTGAAGATACACTTTTTTAAAAATGCCATAACACTTCGGGCTTCATTGTTTGGCAAAGCTACCGCTTCAATCCATTTTGAGACATAATCCACCACCACGAGAATGTAAGTTTTCTCACAAGAGCTCACGAACGGACCCATGAAATCGACGTCCCAAACATAAAAAATATCCACCTCTAGAATTGTATTGAGGGGCATCTCATCTATTTTTGAAATACCGCCGGCTCTTTGGCATGCATCACATCTCTTCACCAAGTCTCTAGCATCTTTAAACAACGTCGGCCAATAGAAACCGCAACTCAAAACCTTTGAAGCCTTCCTCACCCCTCCATGATGGCCACCATAAGGAGATGAATGACAAGCCTCCAATATGCCCAATTGTTCACCTTCCGGGACACATCTTCTTATCACACCATCCGTGCAAATTTTAAACAAATACGGATCATCCGAATAAAAATCCAAGCTATCCCGCTTGAGTTTCTTCCTTTGGTTGGAAGAGAGCTCACACGGGACATTTCCAGTCACAATGAAGTTGTCGATATCCGCAAACCAAGGCATGTCACACATAGAAACGGAAAGAAGTTGCTCGTCGGGTAATGTATCATTTATCTCAAGGCCGTCACATGGCCTCCCTTCTTCCTCCAACCGGGACAAATGGTCTGCCACTTGATTCTCACTTCCCTTACGGTCCACTATCTCTATGTCAAATTCTTGAAGAAGTAACACCCATCTCATCAATCTTGCTTTAGAATCCTTTTTGGTCATCAAATATCGGAGGGCGGCATGGTCCGTGTGCACAATCACTTTGGCCCCCATAAGGTACGGTCGAAACTTTTCCATGTCAAAAATAATAGCCAATAACTTCTTCTCGGTGACAGTGTAATTTCTTTGGGCTTCATTCATTATCTTACTAGCGTAGTACACGGGATGGAACATCTTGTTGATCCTTTAGCCCAAAACAGCCCCAACCGCAATGTCGCTAGTATCGCATATAAGCTCAAAAGGAGAGCTCCAATTTGGTGCGGTAATAATAGGGGTTGTTTTCAACTTGTGTTTTAGAAGCTCGAAAGCCTCCATGCATTTCTCATCAAAAACAAACTTGGCCTCCTTCTCTAGCAACTTGCACAACGGGTTAAGTACCTTAGAAAAATCTTTGATGAACCTTCGATAGAAACCCGCGTGCCCAAGAAAACTTCTCACCCCTTTGATAGAAGTAGGGGGAGGTAGCCTTGAAATAACTTCGATCTTGGCTTTGTCAACTTCAATTCCCCGACTTGAAATCTTGTGACCCAACACAATACCCTCTTCTACCATAAAATGGCATTTTTCCCAATTGAGAACTAGGTTCGTGTCTTCACATCGGGCCAACACTCGATCTAGATTTACCAAACATTCATCGAATGAATCCCCAACCACGCTAAAATCATCCATGAAGACCTCCAATATATCTTCCACCATGTCGGTGAAAATAGCCATCATACATCGTTGGAAGGTCGACGAAGCATTACATAATCCAAACGGCATCCTCGAGAATGCGAATGTGCCATAAGGACATGTAAAGGTCATCTTCTCTTGGTCTTCTAGGGCAATGAGAATTTGATTATACCCCGAGTTCCCATCTAAAAAGCAATAGAACGACCAGCTCACAAGACGATCAAGCATTTGGTCAAGGAACGACAACGGGAAATGATCCTTTCTAGTCTCCTTGTTAAGCTTTCGGTAATCCATACAAACTCTCCAACCCGTCACCATCCTAGTAGGAATAAGCTCATTATTGGCATTGGTCACCACAGTCATCCCACCCTTCTTCGGTGCACCGGAGAAGTCCAAGAACTGTCAGAGATAGGATACACCACACCAGCGTCAAGCCACTTGATAATCTCTTTCTTAACCACTTCTTGCATAGCCTCATTTAGTCTTTTTTGATGTTCAAGTGAAGGTCTAGCATCTTCCTCCAAAATGATCTTATGCATGCAAAAGGCTGGGCTTATACCCCGAATATCGGCCAATGTCCATCCAATCGCCTTCTTGCGCTTTTAAAGAACCGCTAAAGTGGCATCAACCTGCATGTTAGTTAAGCAAGATGAAAGAATAACAAGCAAAGTGCAATTAGAGCCCAAGAATTCATACCTGAGGTGAGGAGGAAATGGTTTCAACTCCAACACCGGTGGCTCCTCAATAGATGGCTTAGTTGGTGGAGTTTTGCGATTTTCAAGATCCAATGATAACTTTCTAGGCTCATATGAATATGAACCCATGCCATGCAATACATTCACGCACTCCACTCTCCCAGCATCCTCATTGACATCCATATTTAGAAGAACGACCTCAAGTGGATCTTCAACATTAATCATCGTGCTTGTGTCATTCACTATCACCGCCGTGACAATGTCTACAAACGAGCACACCTCCGTGCTATTTGGTTGCCTCATAGACTTGCACACATGGAACACCACCTTCTCATCACCAACACGGAAGGTCAACCCT
The DNA here is from genome assembly GCA_026770625.1 of Nicotiana glauca. Lineage (NCBI taxonomy): Eukaryota > Viridiplantae > Streptophyta > Magnoliopsida > Solanales > Solanaceae > Nicotiana > Nicotiana glauca. The sequence continues at coordinate 75,735 of MU677498.1, forward strand.
CCCGCCTCAATATCGACCAAAGGCTTCCCCGTAGCTAGGAAAGGTCTCCCAAGAATAATCGGGACTTTAAAGTCTACCTCACAATCCAACATAACGAAGTCAGCCGGCAAGATGAATTTATCAACACGAACAAGGACATCATCAATTATACCCAAAGGCTGCTTCATTGACCGATCCGCCATTTGGATCCTCATTGAAGTTAGGCGAGGTTTTCTGATTCCCAAGGTCTTGAAGACCGAATATGGCATTAAGTTTATACTTGCCCCCAAGTCACAAAGGGCTTTTGCAAAGTCGGCACTTCTAATGGTACATGGGATAGTGAATGCACCGGGGTCCTCAAGTTTTGGACCCGTAGAATGTACAATTGCGCTCACTTGATGAGTCATCTTGATTGTCTCACACTCCATTGACCTCTTTTTTGTAACCAAATCCTTCATGAACTTTGCGTACCCCGCCATTTGCTCGAGTGCCTCCACTAATGGCACGTTGATAGTTAGACTCTTCATCATCTCAATGAATTTGTTGAATTGGTTGTCACCCTTTTGCTTGGCCAACCGTTGAGGGTAAGGTGGAGGTGGCCTAGGCAAGGGTTCCTTGGCCTTGGGGACAACCGGCTCGGGCATGTCAATCATGTGTTCCCTAGATGGGTTCACAGCATCTTGAGTTCCAATCCCGGCCTCATCACCAATATCTATCCGTAAATCATTGGTTACATTTTCTTCATTCCCATCATCAACAATCAAGGGCACATCATTGTTAGGCAACTCAACTTCATCCTCTACAACTCGTGTAACTCTTGAGGCATGCACATCACCGCCTCTTCTACTTCTAGTGGTCACCACCATTACATGGTTATTATTTTCGCCTTTAGGATTCACTACCGTGTCACTTGGTAGCGCGCCCTTGGGGCAAGTGTTCATAGCTTGAGAAAGTTGCCCTAATTGCACCTCCAAATTCCGAATAGAGGTGTTATAAGAAGATATTTGTGCCTCGGAGTCTTGGCTCTTCTTCATCATTTGTTCAAACATGCTTGGGCCTTGAGAAGAAAAGGGGGGGGTGGGTTATTCGGTTGTTGGTACATAGGAGGACTTTGAGAACCTTGCCCCCAGTTGCCTTGATTGCCACTATTATTCCAATTATTGCCCCAATTAGTATTGTTCCCATTCCAATTGCCTTTATTGTTACCTTGGTTTCCCCAATTGTTATTTTGATTGTTGTTGTTCCATTGTCCACCACCTTTTTGTTGGTTGTTATTATTCCAATTTCCGCCGCTTTGTTGATTGCCCCAATTTCCTTGGGGTCACCATTGTTGATTCCCTTGATTTCCTCTATTCCCGTGGTAGTTATTGACATATTGACACTCTTCACTTTGCTCATCATAGCACTCATTCGAGAAACCACCAATATTATCACATTGTTCACAATTTCCTTGTGGTTGTTGCCTTCTTTGCCTTCTCTTTAACATATTCACTTCTTCCATGGCGTTGACTTGGCGAGGATTTTGAACTTGTTGTAATTGCGGCTTCGCCAATTGATTCATTGTCATGGTAAGCTTGGCAATAGCTTGACCATGATCACTCAACTCATTATGTAAATGGATGACCGTGGGGTCACCTTGAAGAACATTTGCTCTACTTTGCCATGCTGAAGAAGTGTCGGCCATTTCATCCAAAACTTCAAAAGCTTCATCGTAAGGAAGCTTCATAAAATTGCCTCCGGCCAATTGGTTCACAATACATTGGTTAGTGGTGTTGATGCCCCGATAGAAGGTTTGTTAAATCATCACCTCCATCATATCATTGTTTGGGCACACTCTTGCTTGAAGGCTAGAATTTCACCCCAAAGAGCCGCCATGTGACTTGGAGAAAAGAACTTGGCAATAAATTTGTTCGCCAATCTATTCCACATTGTGATAGAATGATTTGGAAGCCTTTCTAACCAATACAATGCTTTACCCCGAAGAGAGAACGAGAAAAGCCTCAATCTCAACGGATCCTCAGACACGTTTGTTTGCTTGCTACCCCATCATGTATCTACGAACCCCTTCAAATTCTTGTAGGCATTTTGGTTGGAGGCGCACGTGAAATACCCTCGTTGCTCGAGCAAGGTCAACATAACCATTGTGATTTGAAAGTTCCCCGCCCGTATTCGGGGAGGAACAATAGCACTGGCGTACCCTTGATTCGTAAAAACTCTTGGAGCCACTCTCGGCGATGGCGAAGGAGGGTTTGGAATATTCTCATTTGGATTAGCATTTGCATTAGCATTTCTACCACTCCTTTGAGCTTGAGGTAAAATTTCATCTTGTTCTAGATCATCTACCTCCTCCCCCGCTATCATATTGCCGAGAGGGTCATTTGCATTGAGAGCCATTTGTACCTGATTTATCGATACAAACAAAATTAGTAAACAAGAAGGAAAGAGAAGCAAAACACAAAACTAGCTAAATAGATAGTCAACACCGTAATCTCCCCGGCAACGGCGCCAAAAAGTGATCATTGCCAACTCAACGCTATACGAATGTAGGGAGAGCGGGTCGCTACAGCTTTTACCCGAATAGTGGTTCGGGATCGAATTTTCACAGGGAGCTTGGAGTGGAGTTGTATTGTCTATTTAGCCTAGAATTGTGTTTGTAATTCTAATTGCACTCCTAACATTTTTGGGGTTTTTATATTTAAAACTAATATTGTAATCTAAGGATTAAAGCTAAATTATGCTAAGAAAATATTGCTAGGTTGTAATTAATAGGGAGAAAGGCACTAGGGCCGTGGCATCACCTAGGTGGTTAACTAACGGGTAGAAACTACTAAGAATAGATTGACATATTTGGGATTTATGCTATAACCGTTGCACAATTGTACCCACTTTCACACCTCTCGGTAGAGAAAGTGATTTTGCCCAAGTGACTCTCTCGAGACCAATTGGGTAGGCCAATTAGACCAAGCAACTAGGTTTCAAGTAGGGTGTTTACTCTCTCGAGATTCAACCCGTTAATTGGTACTACCATTTCTCATGGGTCCATCCCAATTCCTTATTGGATCAATTTTGGGTTCATAGACTCTCTTTCTCAAGAAGAGTCAAACCCACTAAGCTAGAATCAATGTTCGTAACCACCAATCCTTACTTAAAGCATAAAACTAACCCAAATAACAAATACCCAATATCAATATATCATTAGAACGCAACACCCATCAATTACCTACACTAGGGTTGAGCCACAACCCTAGCTAACGGGTTTATCTAGACATAATTGAAGAAAAACAGCAGAATAAATAACCATAATAATTAATAACTAAAGAGAAACTACAAGAATCTATTGAGAAATTAATGCTAAAATGCCAAAATAGGCTAAAACTTTCGTCCTCACGAGCGCAACTCTGCCTAAAAATGGTAAAATGTTCTATTTATAGTGGCTGGAAAAACTAGACAAAAATACCCATATGGGGTCAGTGCGGACCACGCAAAAGTTTAGTGCGGCCGCGTGGCATGACTTGGATAAATCCTCCAGTTCTCTAAACCTCAGTGGCGCGGACCACGCAAAAAGGTAGCGCGGCCGCGTGGCCTTAACTCCCAAAAGTCATGGTCTTTGAATCTCCTTGATGCAGACCGCGCAAAAAGGTAGAGCGGCCGCGTTGCCTCAAGCCTGATTTTGCAACTCTCTGAAGCTCATTAACGCGGATCGCGCAGAAGTGTAGCGCGACCGCGTGGGCTTGCAGCTTGAATTGGTCATTATCTGAATCTCATAGCGCGACCGTGTGGCATATCAGTGCAGTCCGCCCTAGGCCTTCCTGTTCCTCATTTCACTTGGTCTTTGATACTTGGGCAGGTTTCACTCTGTTTTGAGCCGATCTTTGACATTTGTCACCTTGTCGCTCAAACCTACAATCAAGCACAACTTTTAAGCATTTTGGGTCTATTCTGTATCAATTTGTAACCAAAGCAATAGCAATTAGGGGCATAATCATGGTAAAATCCTATCTGGGAACATATGTAGACCCAAGATTTTATCTCTATCCTGATCAATCAAGGTCTTACAAGGAAGTTGCTAATATATCACATTGGCCAACTGCAAATAATGCCAATGTTGAGCATGGTTCACTCCAAGAAGAGTTGGGAAATGAAAACTTCCTTTCGAAATTTCTCATTGGTCAATTCAATGACCCTTTTAGCCTGAGCCTAAAGGCAAAAGTGACTCAGAAATAGTTCACAAGCATATGGCTTATCAGACACTAACAATGTTAACTAATTCCCCTTTTTATTGTTACGTGGATAACTATGCCTCTCAAGAGTTGGAGTCAAATTACTTTATGAGCTTATGTCTTAATTACCTCCCTTTGAGGTATGGTACCTCATTCATCATCGAGTCATATAGCCCGCATCGGTTTGATCGCCAATTTAGGTTTTACCAGAACGTCCCCGACTTTTTGGAGAACGATATCCGTAATGCCTCTCTAGATAAAGGAATCAGATTTTGGAGGATTTGCACACTGTATCGGTCTATGTCACCTGCGGTTTTTCCCCCAACGGGCGATCCTATGAAGAAGCCTTTCTCCACTAATTATATGTCTTGTGGGTGAAAGCGCATGGGAAGTTTCTCGAGAACATTTGGTAGACAATGTTGGGCTAAAGTCTACAACTCCTTTAGGAGGTGAAGATCAAGGTGTTGGAAAGACGCCCCCAAAAGATTATAAAACACCAACTCCAATCCCAAAAGTAGTTACACAACATAAAAAAGGACGTTTAAATCCTCAAAGGCAGCTTTGAAAGAAGTGGTGTACACTTCAACAGCTATAGAGACACACCCTCTAGTTCTTCTATTTAACATGCAGGTTCCTCAAGATACAAGCCAGAGTACCAATGAAGATCAAAATTGGAAAAGGAAACAGCCTAACCCAGTAGAGATCGTAGAGGTTCAAAGTGTTGATAGTCCCTCAAGAACGCATACAACTTGTAACAAAGAGGTAAAATACAATTACCTCGCCTTTTCCCTTGTTTTTATGAGTAGCTTCACTATAAATTACTTACTTTCTTTGCCTTTTCTTTATGCATTTAAACGCCATTGGGCATCCGATGGTATCCCCATGCGACAAGCCGCAAGTGAGTGATGAATCGATGGGAGGGCCTACATGTAAAGTAAAATCATCTTCAAAGGCGTCATCTCTTCCTCATGACAAATCCCTAAAAATACAAACTCCAATGAGATAACCCGCATTCCACCAATGAAAAACACGGAGGTATCTATATTTGAAGGAAAAAGCAATGTTTTTAATCGCAAAAAGGAATTCATCTTGGGACTTTGGGAGGATATTTGCAATAGGCTTTCCAAAACTCGTCTGGAATTGCTCTCATCTTATATAGAGCAAATCATTGATATTTTTGAGGATATGAAGAAGACGAATATTTTGGATCTTTCTCCATTAGAAGATTTACTGAATTCTCTTTTTGAACTTGACGCATCATATGACCAAGAGCGATCCAATATGGCTGATAAGACGAGTGAAGATGAGAAGCTAGAGCTGATTTCCAAAGCTAAAGAGCGTATTGAATCGTTCAAACTTGAAGCAAGTCAGAAAGTCAAGAAAGTTTCTTCTAGTGAAAAGAAACTGAAGAGAGTTGTGAAGAAGTTGCATACATTACAACAAGAGAGGAAGAACCTCGAAGGTGTTATAAAAGCGACTCAAAAGGAGGTTGAAGAGATTCAGGCAAAAATTTCAACTGCCGAGGCTGATGTCTCTTCATATGACAACGTAAATTTGTTGACTGTGGATGATTCGGCCAATTTGGAGGAGAAGAAGAAGAACTTGGAGACTAGCTGTCAAGAATTGATCAACTACAAGTTTTGTTTAGATTAGGCTATTAGCATTATCTCCCCTTTTATATTTATATTAGGTTGACCTAGTGGATATTTATTTCATCTTAAATAAGATTTCTTCTCTTTTGCTTTACCTTGCCCGACATTTATCTTAGTTGCATAATTTTTCGCTTTACGCGCTTGTAATGAAAGATTCATATCTTGTCTTGGGAGAGTCCAAATAACGAACTGTTTGATATTTCAAAAATTAGACTTCAATATCTAAAACTTATCCAAAACTTAGAATCAAACACCTTCAGAATCGACCCAGATAATATTTTAAAACCAACTATAGATTCCACCACGTAGGAAATTTTAGATCTGTACAGTCTCACCAAAAAAGTCATATCTTGGTGTAGGAACGTCGAAATTATGAACCGTTTAATTTATTGAAAACTAGACTTCAAGATCTAGAAATATCCAAAATTTTCAATCAAACAACTTCAGAATCGTCCCAGATAATATTTTGAAATCAACTTTATATTGCACCACGCTATCAATTCCAGATATGTGCAGTCTCACCAAAAAAATCATATATTGGTGTAGGAACTTCGAAATTATAAACTGTTTGATTTATTGAAAACTAGACTTAAAGATCTAGAACATATCCAAAATTCTCTCGCAAACAACTTCTGAATCGTCCTAGATAATATTTTGAATCAACTTTACATTGCACCACGCTATCAATTCTAGATTTCCACAGTCTCACAAAAATTCATATCTTGGTATGGAAGCCTCGAGATCGGAAGATGTCTTACTTGTCATCAATCAAAATTTAAGAGCCATATTCTCAAAAATATCTTGAGTTCAAGTCTCACTAAATTTGAAACGTTGTGCCAAACAATCTTTTCCTTATACTTATGTTTCCTTTTGATGTCTCTCTTCTCTTCCCTTTTTTTAGGAAGGACTTGGAGACCAACAAACTTGAAGGTTTGGCGAACCTGAAGACATAGAGAGTCCCTGGATTTCAATGCAAATACTTGACATCCTCCTAAAATCGGCCCATTGAAGATATCAATTTACCATTGAGGGTTGCCCCCTTTAAATCAAATGAGGTCAAAGTTCAGTAGGAGGATGACATTTTATCTTGATCTTACATTCCTTCATACTTCATTCGAACAACAATTGGGGTAATATGTATATTTTGAACTTATGCGACTGAACTTAGAATGAAACTCTAAGCTGCCTACGTACCTCAGTGAAGAGGATTAAGTCATACCGTAGTTCAGATTGGGTAGATTTTTTTTTATGTCTTAAATTTTGCGTAGGCTGCCACTTTCGAGATTTTCAACCTAGTGGACTTTTTTTTGGGCCGTACACAATTTATACTCTTGCGGGCCAAGAGTGTAGCAACATGAAGTTTAGGCTCATGCGTCAAGGGGCATTGCAATTTCAAGGATAATACTTCTTTAAGAATTTGCCATTGATGGGGCCGATTCTCATGCCATCTGCATCAACCAGCTTGTAAGCCCCACTTGAGTAAGCTTCTTGTATGACATATGGCCCATTCCATTTTGAAGTGAACTTCCCTACAGGTTTATGGGAAGTAATTATGGGTCTTCGTACGACAAGGAATTGATCTCCTACTTGAAAGGATCTCGGGCGAACTCTTTTATTGAAGGCGCAAGATAATCGAGCTTGATAACATTCAAGACTCTATTGAGCTTCCAATCTCTTTTCATCAATAGCTTCCAACTCGGCTAATCGAAGTCGAGCATTTTCTTCATCAGTGATCCCTTCTTGAATAGCCAGTCATAACGAAGGTATTTGACGCTCAAGTGGCAAGACGGCTTCGACTCCATAAATAAGTGAATAAGGAGTCGCATGTGTTGGCATGCGGTGAGTCATCCTATACGCCCATAGAACTTCTTCCATACGGTCATTCTAATCTTGTTTGGATTTGGAGATGACTTTCTTTAACAAGTTGCATAGAGTCTTGTTGAATGCCTCAGCTAGACCATTGGCGGCAGTATTGTATATCGGAGAGTTACGTTGCTTGAAGCCAAAGAGATCACAAATCTTGTTCATCAACCTATTATCGAATGGCTTTCCATTATCTGTTGTTATGTAACGAGGAATGCCAAAGCGATAAATAATGTTTACTCGAATGAAACTTGCAACATTTTCCTTCTTTACTTCCTTAAGAGCAACAACTTCAGGCCATTTTGAGAAGTAGTTAGTTGATTCCAAGATGTATAGGTGCCCACCAGAGGACTTTGGCAGTGGTCCAACAACATCCAATCCCCAAGCATCAAATGTCCAGGATGCAACAGTCGGGTGCAACATTTCAGGAGGTTGATAAATAAATTTCGCATGGAACTGACAAGCCTTGCATCTTTGAGCGTAGTCCAAGCAATCTTTTACCATCGTTGGCCATCCCATCCTTCTATATGGAAGTCGAGCTTTGGTCCAGACTGGTGTGACCCACATACCCCAGAATGTGCCTCTTGCAAAGCTTGGAGAGCTTCTTCTTCTCCTAGGCATCGCAAGAATACTCCTTCGAACTACCTTCTGTATAGAGTATCCTTGTAGTAAAGGAAGCGAGGTGCACGACAACGGATTTTAGTCCTTCTCCTCGGATTTTTTGGAAGTATCCCATAGCATAAGTAGTCATAATGGGTTGTCGCCATTCTTCTTTCTCAACTTCAGAAACAACAACAAGATGCTTGAGTTCATTTTCTTCACCTTCAGCCTCATTTGGCGGCGGTACTACCCATTTTTGGCAGACGGTAACTTGCACTTGGTCAGGCAGGGCTAATGATAAAGCTAGAGCAGCTAAAACATCAACCTCCTTATTTTCTTTCCTTGGCACATGCTGAATAGTCACATCACTGAGGCACCCCATCAACTTTTTAGCGTAATCATGATATGGGCGTAGTTCAGGCTTCTTGACCTCGTAACTACCCAAAAGCTGATTGACCACTAACTGGGAGTCACCAAAGACTTGTAATTACAATTGCTTTATATCAATGGCCATTTCAAGCCCAAGTATTAATGCTTGATACTCATCAACATTGTTGTAACAGAGTTGTGTCAAGGTGAAAGAGTAGGGCAAGACTTTACCTTGGGGAGTGAAAAATACTAAGCCAGCCCCGGCTTCCCCACGATGCGCAACACCATCAATGTACATCTTTCATGGAGGTTGAACTTCAATGACCATTGCGTCCTCATCAGGTATTTTATTAGTTAGCTCCCAGTCATCAGGTATCGGATGATTTGCCAAGAAGTCTGCCAATGCTTGTCCTTTTACAGCCTTTTGCGGGATGTACAAAATCTCGAATTGTTGAAACTGGAGGTACCATCTCGCTAGTCGATCACTAAGAACAGGTTTTGACATCACGAACTTGATGGGAATTGCTTTAGAAATAAGACGGACAACATGACTTGAAAGTAGTGCTTCAACTTTTGAATTGAGAAGACTAGCGCCAAACACAACTTTTCAATTGGCGAACAATTCAACTCGTTAGGTGTCATCATCCTTCTCAAGTAGTAAAGAGAGTTTTCTTTCTCCTCTCTATTTTTTTGGGCCAACAGTTCTCCAACAGACCTTTCCTGCGCGGCAATGTATAGTATCAATGGCTTTCCACGTATAGGAGCTGCTAAAACTGGAGGCTTCATCAAGTAGGTTTTGATACTTTCGAAGGCATTGCTACAAGCTTGGTCCCACTTGAAAGGAACACCTTTCTTCATGAGGCGACTAAATGGTTGGCACCTCCCAGCCAGGTTTGATATGAATCTTCTAAGGTATTCTAGCTTTCCTTATAGACTTTTCAATTCATGGATATCTCGAGGCTTGAGCATTTTCAAAATGGCATCCACTTTGGCTTGATCAATTTCGATCCCTCGATGTCGGACAATGAAACCAAGGAACTTTCCAGAAGTAACTCCAAAGGCACATTTCAATGGATTAATCCTAAGTTGGTACCTATGGAGCAATTCAAATACCATCCTCAAGTATTTCATGTGGTCTCCCTTCTCTCTTGATTTCACCACCAAGTCGTCAACATAGCATTCAAAATTCTTGTGGAGAAGATCATCGAAAATATTCTGCATAGCCCTTTGGTAAGTAGCACCAGAATTCTTCAAGCCAAAAGGCATTACCTTGTAACAATAAATACCCTTGGGGTGCGGAATGCAGTAAGCTCTTCATCTTTTGGTACCATGCAAATTTGGTTATAGCCCGTCAAACCGTCCATGAAAGACATTACCTCGTAACCAATAGTAGCATCGATCATCAGCCTCTATAATAGGAAGAGGGAATTCATCTTTGGGACACACATTATTGAGGTCCCTGAAGTCAACGCATACTCGAATATGGCCATTCGTTTTCCTTACAGGGACAATACTTGAAACCCATGTTGGGTATTTAACTTCCCAAATAAATCCAGCTTTAATGAGTTTGTTAACTTCAGTTTCAATCAGGGGAACCAAGTCCGGCCTAAAGCGCCTTTGAGTTTGTTTAACAGGGCGAGCACTGATGGGTTGTACTTAATCTTATGCTTCTTAGGTTTTGATGATTTAACAAACTTGTTGTAAAGAACCAGATAGAGAACAGGATCTGTCGGATACACATCCCATATGAGCTGGTCGAAGCTTGAACATTAGCAAATGGATGAATGACTACATGGAGGAACACAACATGGACCCGATGACCTGGTCCATTAGGGTTCTCCGACAAAACCACAAGTCAGTGACTCTACACATTCAAGATAAAGAGAAACACAACAGGGACGTGCTCCCTTGGGGTTCTCTGACAGAAGTATAGGTCAAAGTGCACAGCTAGAACGTAGCAGAAGAAAGTCCATCAAGCAACTGTTACAGAAAAGGAACATAACTAGGACCTGGTCCACTGGTATGTCCTGACAGAAGTATTAGGACCCGGTTCATTGGTATGTCCTGACAGAAGCACAAAGTCCAGCTGGAACGCACCTGCCCAGAAGTGGCTGTGCAGATAGTGCAGCTGTCACTTCCCACTGACAAGAAGTACACCAAGAGTTGGCACCACTATCTATTGTGATATCCTTTGTGATAAAACAACCTGGTGCATGACACACCAAAATGTGCATTTCAGTGATACTCTCTCAAGAAGAAGAAGCATCCATCCAGCATTAAAATTACCGGTGTGCCAAGAACAAGAAGACAACTCCACTAAGGATCAGTTTCTAAATGAAGTCTTATGTATATCCATAGTTAAGTTGTAATCTTGTTATTTGCTTTACTTTGTAATTCCTATTTTGTTTTCTTAGAAGCACTGTTTTATGAACAAACCAAATCCGTAAAATTTTCAGTTTGCATTGTGACTAGGAATAATCATAAGTTGAATCCTCTGTAACTAGGAGATTTAGAGAGTGGCTTGTGGTGGTGCATCATAAGTTAGTTTGAAGTCTTTGCAAAAGGGAGTTTGCAAAGTGGCTTGTAATAGGTAGATTACAAGTTAGTTGAGTTTAAAGCCTACTGGTGTAGGTCATGGTTTTTTGATCCCTTTGTATAGGATTTTTCCACGTAGAAAAACCTTTGGCCTCTTTTACATTCAGTCTTTACTACTTTCAACGTATCAGTCTCATAGAGGACCAGGTACTCTATTGTTTTGTAGACCCGTATAAGCTATCAATTGTATCATAGCGGGTTCCTCCTATCAGGTTAACACCTATGAAGGATCCTAAATGGCTTCTCTACCAAGCTTTCAAGAAGGACAATCAACCTATAGACCTCCCAGATTCAATGGTCAATACTAAGGATGGTGGAAGACTCGGATGCATAACTTCATAAAGGCTGAAGATTCAGAACTATGGGACATCATTTGTGATGGTCCATACGTTCCCATGAAGAAACTTGAAGAAACAGGACCATTGGTGCCCAAAGGAAGAAGAGAGTACAACGACGTTGACAGAAAAGCTGTAGAAAAGAACTACCGTGCCAAGAAAATCTTGATGTGTGGTATAGGACCTGATGAGTACAATAAAGTCTCAGCTTGTGAAACTGCCAAAGAAATATGGGAGGCATTGCAAACCGCTCATGAAGGAACCACCCAAGTCAAGCAATCCAAAATTGACATGCTAACCACAAATTATGAGCTCTTCAGGATGAAGGATGATGAATCTATACAAGACATGCATACCAGATTCACCTCCATCATAAATGAGCTACACTCGCTTGGAGATGTCATTCCCAAAAACAAGCTTGTCAGAAAAATTCTCAGTGTTCTACCTGGGTCTTGGGAAAGTAAGGTGAATGCTATCACGGAAGCTAAAGATCTACAGACTCTGACCATGAATAAGTTGATTGGTAATCTGAAAACGTATGAGATGAAGAGAAAGGAGGATAATGAAAGAAGAGAGCCTAAGAAGGCGAAAAACCTTGTGCTTAAAGCTGAAAGGAGTTATTCAAGTGATGAAGATAGTGACATGGCCTATCTCACTAAGAGATTGCAAAAAATGATTCGAAGAAATGATGGTATACCAAAGTGGGGCAGTTCAAGCAAAACAAGGAACAATGATCTCTGTCACGGATGTGGAAAGCCAGGGCATTTTGTCAAAGACTGTCCACTCGTGAAACAGGATCAATACAAGCACAATCCTGACAAAGCAGGAAAAAGGAACCTGGTTCCAGAGAAAAGATTCAATCGAAAAAGTGTTGTAGATAATATCGTTAAGCAGGCTCTTGCCACTTAGTGAGATTCCTCAAGTGAATCCAAAAGGGAATCAGATGCAGAAAACAGTTCCATGATGGCACTGGAAACTCAAGCAATAAAGTACGATTCACTATTCGTATTGATGGCTCATGATAAAGAAGATGAAGACGATGAGGTAAACTTCAGGGATGTTCAGAGAAATTTGAAATCCTACTCCTATAAAAAACTAAGGTCTTTATCAAATGTCTTAATTGATGCTTACTACAGTCTTGTAAGTGACAAGGAGATCCTGACCATAGAGCTTGGAGAGATCGGGCAATCTAGAGATGATCTAGTGGTGTATGTAGTGGACTTAAATGAGACCATAGCCAATCTTGAACTAGAGAAGGGGCCCTAGAATGAAAAAATAACAAGAGTGGAGAATGAGAAAGACGATCTGATGGTAGTAGTTGTCGATCTAAAGGAAATAATAGAAGATCTTAGCAGTAAGAAACACACTTTAGAATAAAATATCGCCTCTATTGAAGAGGAAATGGATGACCTTCTTGTGATATGTGTTGATCTAGAGGAAACCAGTGAGGGACCTAATAGAGAATATAGGAGTATAAATCTTGAGAAAGGGAAGGGAGTAGCCAGTGAGTCACACATCTTGCTGGAAAAGGAGTTGAATGTCATAAAAACTAGTCTTTGCAAAGAACACGAGAGGAATCACCAACTCCAAATTGAGTTGGAGAAAGTAAGAACTGATCTTGAGAAATCCTTAAAGTAGACCTGGTCATCAGATGCTGTTACTGCCGTGTATCTCAACAATAGTGGGAACAAGCAGGACATCGGGTTCCAAAGAGAGAAAACTCATATAACCCACACAACAAGTATGTCACTGTACCTGACAACTGGCTATGTACCCATTGTGGAAATAATGGGCATTTCAAAGAAAACTGCCAGCCAGGTTTAAGTCTGCTCATAAGAACAAAGCGTTCACGAATAGAGTGACTACTAGAACAGGACCAGGCACCACTCGCAAAAAGCGGATGCTGCCTGCATGGACTAGAAAACCCCTCATTCACCCTTTTTATAGTAACAAGGGACCCAAACTAGTTTGGATTCCTAAATCTAACCCTTGATATGTATGTGCAGGGAGCAGTGAGAGGAAGCAGAACATGATGGACTATGGACAGTAAAATGCCTAAAACATGCAGTCGAAAACTTCATGAAATGCTTCTCACTGAAAGCCCTGCAGGAAGGGAATGTATCCTTGAGAAGAAAGTAAAGGGTACATTCTCAAAAAATGAAAAAGCAGAAATGCACCCTTGGAACTTGAATAAAAAAGGGGTGGAGATTGTGGAGTTCAGTGCTCATCATCAGGTGCTGAAAGAAATGAACACTGCTTTCTACTGAAGAACAGGTGCTGAACCAGGTCATTCCTCAAAGCAAAACTCGCCAGGAACCACCAATTGGAGGAAAGTGTCTTGCTCCAGAAAACAGGAAGGACCAGCTTGGGAAGCACAATGCAAACATATGAGAGAAGGAATACTTCTGAGAAACAACCCACAAAATAAGGGCACTCTCTCTGTCTCTCTGTCAAGAAAGAAACCGTGAAGATTAATGTGGTGGACCAATCCTGTCTCTGGGAAATGCTTGAGGTTTCAAAATCAGGAAGATGACAAAGTGAGCAAGGTGTAAAAGATAGGCGAGAGACAATGCACTATCATAAAGAATCGGGTACATTACTGGTTACCGCTGAAGCTAAAAGAAGAAGAAATGCAGCTCATGGTACTACTTAAGCAGCAGAACACAAAGACTTGGGAAATCAAATTAACCCTCATGTTTCCCTCTTCAACAAACTTCTGTCTCAAATCGATAAACTAAAATGCACCTGGGAAGCTTCATGGATTCATCAACAACTGGAGAAAAATGGCTGACACACTGAGGGGCAAAATTCTCTTCTGAGGGTAAACATGAAAAAGAGATTACCTTTGGGAAAGCCTTGCAAAACAAGAGATCAAAACTCTAGATATCTGCATCAACGTCTCAAAATTGAGAATATCTCTGATGTATGAAGACGAAAACAAAGGCCACAAGAATCTAATGAAGAACCCGATTCCCCTTCTGGCAGCTCCGTAAGAACATCTTCAGGTAAAGATAGCTAAAGTTTTTCTGACTAAGCTTGACTCACATCAACACCGTTAAGAACATCTTCAGGTAAAGATAGCTAAAGTTTTTCTGACTAAGCTTGACTCACATCAATACCGTTGTAGGTAAACACGCATGACGATCATAGAAGCTAAAGCTTAAAGTATGTTATAAGCTGCAAAAATGGGGAGCTGTTGAAATTCTGTTCAAAAAATTACTCCGATATCAGGTTCTTGTATCACAGGTTAGTAGTAATGAGGTTACTTTTTGCATGCCCTCTCTAAACAAAAAGTGTGTAATAATTATGCTGTAATTCAGCTGCCACATCAGCAAACTTTTCAAAGTCTGTGTGTCATGTCTTGTCCGTCAAATCCTTTCACCTCCTCTACACGACACCACTTTCCCACAAACCTACCGCCATCTCTAGGATTATTCAGAACCTGTTTCTTTCTTCACTCATTATTATCCCCTCTTCTAATAAATATTTTCTTCCCTCCTACGACAAGTCACGAACCTTCTCTTTTATTTCTCAACTAGGACTCACTCTTCATCTTTCACTCTCTTTAAGCTACCTACATGGAAAGAATTCATCTAATGGAGATCGAATAAGCATCCCAGTCTACCACCTCTAGCACCGTCCCTATTTCATCGCCTTCCTTAAAATCAAGTTCAGGTCATCACTGTCTCACACACTCTACCACTCTATACACTTCAGGTCACTTTTCCACTCCTACTGTCTTTCCATTTATGCTAAATCCTGCTTACCACTATTTTGAGAACCCCATATGACTTCTCCAAAGAACATATAGAAGGTTTCAGAAGCTTATGAGGATGATCCTGACCAGTACATAAACTCTTCCATGTTGGAAACAGTGACTCTCAAGGAGTCACCTAAAAAAGAAGCAACTCACAATATCATGGCCATAGCTGCTGAAAGTCTGACGAATGAAGAAGTTTATCTCCCTTCTGAGTATCTGAGGGAAGAGATCACTCGTCTAGAAAATGCAAGAACTGCAAAACTCCTAGAGTCTCTGACTCGTGAGATGTTCCCAGAAAAGTCTTTTGATGAACCCGTTCCCCATCCATGCAAACCTACTTCTGTACTTCCCATTCCCTCTAAAATCTTAGGGTCTTCCTCAAAATCCATCACTATCAGGTCACTACAGCAAGATTGCTTTGAATCTTCCTTTCAGAAAAGTAAAAGGCGTGTCAAGCCAAGAAAAAGGGAGGAGAATGAATCCAAAGGATTTCATCAAGAGTGGGACAGTAAACCAAGTAGGTAAAAATGCTTCCAAAGAACCCGGTTCTTCAGTACAACAACCTATGACAACTCAACAGTCCATGAAAAAGGGAGTTGCTGAAACTATTGAGAAACAGAAAGGGTCATCTGCGAAGTATAGGAGCAGGTCGAAACAAAGTAAGACTGAGCCAGCTGTGTCTGAAGACAATACTCTGGGGATATCTAGCTAGAAAGGAAAGATTGATGAAGGTTGTAGCAAAAGAAAGGAGGAAATTGTGAAGGAAACTGGTGCATTAAGGTCAATGACAAATGACGGTGGTCTCTAGCAACAGAGACTAAGATCTCAAAAAGTGTTGTGGGGACACACTTTTGATCCAGCTATTTTAAAAATGGCAAGGATGTGTCAAATTCTGGAGATTGTGGAGTTTCAACAATGGGAACACTTGTTTGAAGAAAGAATGCCTCTAGTGTACGAAGACACAGTACAAGCCTTCTATGCGTCTCTTTTCACTATTGAGGGGGACCACATCTGTGCTCTCGTAAATGGAATTGAAATTATTCTAGATGCCTCAACATTGGGCAAGGTTCTCAGAATCCCATGTGAAAGTATGAACTCAGTTAAGGGTGTTTGTGGAGTATACTTTCGGAGAGACATTATGAAAGAACAAGCTATTCAACAAGGGAAACAAGTACATATGAAGGTGCTGGTTCCTGAGTACCGGCTTCTCTTCGAGTTGGTCAATAAAGTACTTTTACCTCGCTCTGAGAGATTCTCCATTGCCACAAGATCGGACATGGTCCTAATGGAAGCACTTGATGAGTATGTACTAATAAATTTGTCTGCCATCATGATTGATCACATGCAGAAAGTGGCAAATTTCAAAGGAGGAAATCACGGGTTACCCTATGGCTTTCTTCTGAATCAAGTGTTCAAATTCTACAAGGCTCCCTTAGGAAATCCCAGAGTGGGCACGCGCAAACAGTCATTCTCAAAGACCACTCTAGAGGAATGTGAATATATAGAAAGAGTTGGTGGGATCCTCTCGACCATATCTCAGCTGATAAACACTCAAAATGTAGCTTATGAGGAATTGAGAAGGTTGAGGGATCGAAATGCCATATTGGAAACCCAGCTCAGCCAAGCAGCGAAGGGACCTGATTCTGTATATGAGGAAGTCACTCAACTGAGAAAGGAAAATGAGAACCTACAGGCTTAATTACTTGAAGAACAACTGGCTGCAAATGCTAGACTAGACCTGGTTCT
The DNA here is from genome assembly GCA_026770625.1 of Nicotiana glauca. Taxonomy (NCBI): domain Eukaryota; kingdom Viridiplantae; phylum Streptophyta; class Magnoliopsida; order Solanales; family Solanaceae; genus Nicotiana; species Nicotiana glauca. Next base: position 92,854 of record MU677498.1, read on the forward strand.
CAAAACCATTACTGCCTCTTCCTCTAAGCCTCATTCCTCCAGTATTTCCTAGGAACTTCTTAGTGTCAAGTTGATTTTTGTCCAATGATCTGTGGTGGCTATTTTACTTTTGTTTTTTGTTGGTATGGTGGCATGTTGATCTTAACCAATACTGCTCTTGATCTACTCAGTCCAGTGTAAACATAAATGAAACAGCTTCCCTTTCGTTGCTTGTACAATACTATGTTCCTTTGGCTTCTCTTTTCTGTCATATTGTGTGCACATATGTGGCATAAGCTTGCAGTGTCAGACTTCTTTATGCTTCATTACCTGCTTGTGCTCTTTTTGTTCTTTTTAATGATACCAAAGGGGGG
>MU677498.1:94800-145754 GCA_026770625.1 Nicotiana glauca
GGGGGGGGGAGTATTGAATGTATATTGGTTTGATTGTATTTTGGAGAGTCTGGGTACTGGTGATAGATTAAAGGGGTTAAAGGGATTTAAGATTAAGAGGGAACTTCCTAGAACTTCTGAGATTAAGGGGGAACTTCGTGTATTTCTGGCATCTCATCTGGTTATTTCTGCTCTAAACAAATTCTGTTTATACTTGTTTGTTACCATCAAAAAGGGGGAAATTGATGGTTTGTACTTAATCTTATGCTTCTTATGTTTTGATGATTTAACAAACTTGTTGTAAAGAACCAGATAGAGAACCTGTTTTGTCGGATACACATCCCATACAAACTGGTCGAAGCTTGAACATCAGCAAATGGATGAACGACCACATGGAGGAATACAACAGGGACCCGATGACCTGGTCCATTAGGGTTTTCCGAAAAAACCACAAGTAAGTGATTGTACACATTTAAGATAAAGAGAAACACAACAGGGACGTGCTCCCTTGGGGTTCTCTGATAGAAGTACATGTTAAAGTGCACAACTAGAACGTAGCAGAAGAAAGTCCATCAAGAAACTGTTACAGAAGATGAACATAACTAGGACATGGTCCATTGGTATGTCCTGACAGAAGTATTAGGACCTGGTTCATTGGTATGTCCTGACAGAAGCACAAAGTCCAGTTGGAACGCACCTGCCCAGAAGTGGCTGTGCAGACAGTGCATCAGTCACTTCCCACTGACAAGAAGTACACCAAGAGTTTACACCACTATCTATTGTAATATCCTTTGTGATAAAACAACCTGGTGCATGACACACCAAAGTGTGCATTTCATTTATACTCTCTCAAGAAGAAGAATCATCCATCCAGCATTGAAATCACCGGTGTGCCAAGAACAAGAAGACAACTCCACCAAGGATCAGTTTCTAAATGAAGTCTTATGTATATTCATAGTTGAGTTGTAATATTGTTATTTTCTTTACATTGTAATTCCTATTTTGTTTTCTTAGAAGCATTTTTTTAGGAACAAACCAAATCCGTAAACTTTTGAGTTTGCGTTGTGACTAGGAATAGTCATAAGTTGAATCCTCTATAACTAGGAGAGTTAGAGAGTGGCTTGTGGTGGTGCATCACAAGTTAGTTTGAAGTATTTACAAAAGGGAGTTTGCAAAGTTGCTTGTAATAGGTAGATTATAAGTTAGTTGAGTTTAAAGCCTACTTGTGTAGGTCGTGGTTTTTTTATCTCCTTGTGTGAGATTTTTCCACGTAGAAAAATCTCTAGCCTCCTTTACATTCAGTCTTTACTGCTTTCAACGTATCAGTCTCATAGAGGACCAAGTACTCTATTGTTTGGTGGACCCATATAAGCTATCAAGCACTATTTTTGATTGCAAGGTGATGGACTGCTACTTTTGGGTCCAAGCTAGGCATCTCTTTGTAACTCCAAGCGAAGATATCCCTGAACTCCTTGAGTAACTCAATATAAGTGCTCTCTTCATCAGCTTCTAGTGAACCACTTAAGTAGGTGGGTCTTGGTTCCTCATCGGTGCCAAGGTTAACTTCTTTTAAGGCATCAATTGTCGTATTCACTCCTTCTTCAAGATCAGGTGAAGCATCTTTCGCATATTCATCTTCTTGAGTGTCCCCGTCATTGAAGGATATGTGATAACACGGCGAAACATCCTCCAATTCCGTATTATCTTTCATCGAAGATGAAATTCTATTCTCGACTTGTACAGTAACATGATACGAAGAACCCATACTTTCTTTGTCTTCATCACGTTCCTTAGTATAGACCACAGTATATGGCTTTACCTTCAGTACTTATTTACATGAAACCACAAGTTTTGTTTGTCGCCTCATTATAGAAGGAACAAGGCTTTGGAAATCCTTAGAGATCTCCTGGATTTTGGGTGAAGCAGGTGTTCTTATGCTTTGAAAATTTCTCTGGAACTTGTTTCCCTTCTTTAGTGGACCCAATCTTTCAAACACGGAGGTCCTCACATGTGGTCTTCCAAGTCCAAAGATAGAAGGCTTGTTAGAAGCGGCTGATTCATCTTCTACAGTGATATAATTGTTGCTCTCCCTTCTTATTGAGATGCGCACTGGTGACGGTTGCTTGTATCCCAATCCTTCGCGTGGTTGCCTCGTTGCAGCTTCCGATGGGAGCTTCCCTAACTTTGACTTCTCATTGGGATTATATCCATCTTTTGCAAATATCTTGTAAGTGTTAGGGTCAAAACCTTCATCTGTTCGCTTTGTAGGGAGTGCCACATTCTGCAAATAATTTTGGGCTACAAACCCTGCAAACGGCATTGGGGACGACTTTACTGCCTCAATTCATTTGACCGGAAGAGTTAACTCCTTTATCATGTTGTCTTGGCAATTATATGATTCACTTTCATCTTTCTTCCTTTTAGGGACATATTGGAGCGCCGGACTTACTTTCTTGCCATAAGATATAATATTCCCTCTATAAGATTTATTCGTGTTGGGTTGTACCTCCTTACTGGCAGCTTTGGCTTCACCAGTAGTCACCTCTTCTTTTTTAGTTGAGGGCTCTTTATTCTTTCTTTTCATGCCATCATCAGCTTTCAGCTCCTTCACAATGCAGTTCTTCAAGTAGAACTTTGCATCGGCGAAGTGTGACTCAGCCTCGGTGAATGGCTCATCATCAGCAACTACCGTCTTCTCGACTTCACCCTCGTAGTATTTTAAACATTAATGGTAGGTAGTTGGAACTACTCTATTCTCATGTATCCAAGGCCTCCCAAGCAAAACATTGTATGAAGTCTTCGCGTCGATCACATGCAGCCATGCACTTGATTGCAAATCTTTAATAGTGATTCCCAGCCTGATCGCGCCTATGGCTATTTGCCCCCCTTGGTTGAATCCTTGGATCATCACACGACTTTTTGAGAGTTCGTTCATGGGAATACCAAGTTCTTTCACAGTGTGGATTGGCAAAATATTCACCGAGGATCCTCCATCAACCAAAATTCGTTTTACCCTTTCATCGCGCATATGGCCAACCAGGTACAATGGGCGGTTATGAGGAGTGTCACCTAGCAAACGATCATCATTTCTGAACATGACCTTTTCCTCACAAGAATTAACTTCTTGAGGAGTGGACTCGATGGGCTTTTCCGAAAATGGTGCCAATGATAGGTCATCACTCTTTTATTCCCCTTCAATGACCTCATGGGAATTCTTCGTGCGGAACTAACTTGGTAAAAACTCCTCCAAGGTCACTGGATTTCGTGGCTTTTGAGAATGGTGCATCTCCACTTTTGCTTTCTTCAAATGCCTAACTGGATTCTTTTTTGTGGGTCTTTTTATTATCATCTTCCTTGTTGGTTGTTCTATTGATTCTTTGTATGGGCTCCTTTTGTGGTGCCAACGACAAGTCACCAACGTCCAACCTTCATCATCATCAGGTTGATCATTTTCAACTTTGTTATTCACCAGTAATTCTTCATTTTTGATTCCTTTTAAACTGCATAACTCATCTAGACTGAATGATCTAAAGGTGATACGGACTTGGTTCGCGCTTGCTTTCTAATCTTCAAGCACGATCTTCTTTTCACGAGCCAAGTCCATCACTTTTTCTTTGAACACAAAGCACTTCTCCAGAGGGTGGCTTACAAGTCGGTGATATTTGCACTAATTTGGGTCATTCGTTTTCCCAGCTTCATTTGGTCGCTTCATCTCCAGAAGCTCAATGAGATTTAACTCGAGGAGTTCTTCAAAAATGACTGGCACATTAGAATCCAGGAATGGGTACTCTTTCTCCTACATTTCTTTTAGAGTCAACTTTCCACTTGGCTTATCTTGAAAAGAAGTGGATTTCATACTCTGCTTCTTGCTCGCCTTCGTCGTGAACTTCATAGGTGACATGTTGACATTCATAGCTTCTTTGCTTTCAGACTTGGGTATGAACTTTCCCCACTTCCTGACTTCTTGCTTGTCATTCCCTTTGCGAGATTCATAGATGGGCAGCCTTTCATTTCCAGCAGAGGCCATGCTCAATTCCATGTCATGGGCAGGAGTTGCAAGTTCTTTAAATGTTGTAGGCTTGATACCTTGCAAAATGTAGTGCAATCCCCAATGCATGCCTTGGATGCACATCTCTATGCCTGAAGCTTCATTAAGCCTGTCTTTGCAGTTGAGGCTTGCATTCCTCCAACGATTGATAAATCTATAATTGGTTCCCCCTTTCATCGATGAGTATTTGTAAGTTCTATCATACTCACAGTACGTCCCGTACTATAAAAACGATTGAGGAACTCTTGCTCTAGTTGATCCCAGCTATCGATAGATCCAGCCTCGAGGTCCGTGTACCAGTTAAAAGCATTTCCTTTTAGTGACCGGACAAACTTCTTGATGAGGTAATCTCCATAAGTTCCAGCGTTTTTGCACGTCTCCACGAAGTGCGCTACATATTGCTTTGGGTTACCTTTACCATCAAACTATTGAAACTTCGGAGGTTGATAGCCAGTAGGCATCTTCAACATATCGACCCTTGAAGTGTACGACTTTGCATATGTAAGGAAGGATTTGGCAGCAACTTCGTATTTGTTCTTAATGGTTCCTTCAATGAACTTCTTCAATTGATCGATTGGAATCATCCCTTCAGATGAGACAGGGATAGCCTTAGTGGATGCTGCTTGTCTTGGGGGAGAGTCACTCTCTAGAACCTCTGGGAGCTTGCCGGGTGCATGGGTGGATTCTTCTTCCATCAAGATTCCCACCCTATCTGTTAGCTTGTCAATTCTAGCCTCTTGATTTTGCATGCATTTGGTCAAGCCAGCGATTGCTTCTGTCAAGTTTGCCAACTGCTCCTCCATAGATGAAGTGTTTGTCACCATGGCTTGCATGATTGTCGTGGACGACGGAGAGTAGCATGGATTTTCACACAGATCGATCCTCGATTGGCTCATGCTATGTGGTGTAAGTGGGGGGATCCATCACTTGAAGCATGATCATCTTCCTTCACTGCAAAGTGCTTGGATTCGGAGAGGTCAAGTAGAGCAAGAGTTTTCTTGATCTTTTCAGCAACATCGCTTCTTCCTTCAGATGCGTTTGTGGAAGATCTTGCTCCTTTTGAAGATGAAGATCTAAAAACAGGGGTTGATGTGGACGGCACTTGGGGTGCTTGTTGTCCTAAAGAGCTTGCTTTGCTCCTCGTAACTGGTCCGAAGATTCCGAAGGCGACATCGAGGATGCTTTCCACATCAGCATAGAACCTGGAGTTAGTAGCCTTGGTGGAAGTTGAACCGGAGTTGATTTTCTTTGAAGCCATTTCAATGTTCTTGGACTTTGGTGATTGAAAAGCTGAGATGAGAGGTAGAGATTGTCCCATTGGGGGTGCTGGAAATTGTAGACAATAAATTTGGGTCGAGAAAATAAAATCAAGACCGAAAAATATCACAACAATCGTATTATTTTATTTTGAATATTTTGAGTGCACAATCTCTATGAATCCTTTGATTCTTCTTTTCAATTGTAAATAAATTCAAGGCCTTTGAGCTTGATTTTAAATCTGTAGTTGTCGCCACGAATGATGATATTGTTCTTAAGCTTTAGCTTGATTGCTTGAACTTGACCTTGATTTGTTCTTCGTTCTTGAGCTTGAAACTTGTAGAGAAATTTGCGACGTTTGATCCACGAGCTCTCTCTTGCTTCTTGTTATAACTTCTAATGTCTTTTCTAAGTTATGAAGACCCCTATTTATAGTTGTGGAAGGGAAGAGTCATGATAAGAACAAACTCTTTCCGACCAATCAAATTGAAGTGTGACATAGCCGCATTTGATTGGCCAGAACATGTCACTTGCACACGTGGCGCGATTTCATTGGCCTTTTAGTGTGACTGGGCATGCCTTGTCATTTTGACACGTGGCATGATCATATTGGATCTTCCGCTTGACTTGGCGCGCCACGTCATTTGATACGTGGCACCAAACTGGGCCTCTAGGAAGATGTCATCTTGGGCTTAATGAAGTGAGCTTATCACTTTAGCCCAATTAAGTTGGCTAGCCCAATGGATTAAGACTTATTTAATCCATATATATTGGATTTATATAATTAATTCAATTATATTAGTCCATAGTATCTATTTGGACCAATATTTTCTTGAATTTAAAATATAATTTAAATTATTTTATGAATTTAATTTTAATAAAATTTATATGCCTACAGAGTGATCTCGAATTTAATCCATAAACATAAAAAAAAAACACTAGTAGGAAATATTTAAGCATATCTAATATGAGTTAATCGCTTTAGTGAATATCAATTAGCAAATGAGTAAATACACAAAGTCACAAAATATAAACGTATTAAGGTACGGATTGGTGTTTGGGGACATAAAAGCTCTTTATGCCTTTAACATCCAATGAAATTGGAACCATATAAACTAGTTAATTAAGTAAAATTTCTTTTACCCTTAAAGATGGGTTCAGTTGATAGGATCAATTATGAAGGAAAAAAAGATCATTTTATTTTAAAAAACATAAATTATTATAGATCTTTTCATAAAATGTTTATACCTGTCGTGAATAAGTGACGTCTTTCATTTAACTCCTTTTGAAATAATTTTCAGTAAAATAAAAAATTGACTGATACGTTATGATAAAATTGTCAACCTGAATAAAAACATACTAAGTTTTACTATAATAGGATGAAGTTAGAAATTAAACAAATTCCAGAAATCACTTTAGACAATCTTATACACTGGTTTTAGTTACAAATGCATTATCGTAGTTTTAAAGCAAATCACTTAATATCCTTCTACTGACAAATCATCAACAAACATTATTATAGTTCATATTTTTTTCTTAATCGTGCAGTTAAAACTCCACAACCTTTTTAATTTTAAAATAATAGTTAATTTACACACAACTGCCCTTAGGTACATGTTAACTTGTACATACTTGCTTGTGCGTAAGAAAAACTGAATTAAAACAAATGTGTTAGCTTATATGAGTCCATCAAACTATAGAGTACCTGGCCCTCTATGAGCTGATACGTAGAATGCAGTAAAGACTGAATGTAAAGAAGGCAAGAGATTTTCTACGTGGAAAAATCCCACACAAGGGGACCAAAAAATCACGACCTACTCTTGTAGGCTTTTAACTCTTCTAACTTGTAATCTACCTATTACAAGTCACTTTGCAAAAATCCTATTGCAAAGACTTCAAACTAACTTGTGATGCAACTACCACAAGCCACTCTATAACTCTCCTAGTTACAACGGATTTAAACTTATGACTATCCCTAGTCACAACATAAACTTAGAAGTTTACGAATTTGGTTTGTTCCTAAGACAACGCTTCTAAGAAAGCAAACTAGGAATTACAATGACGAACAAATAACAAGATTACAACTCAACTACGGATGTACATAAACTCATTTAGAAACTGATCCTTAGTGGAGTTGTCTTCTTGTTCTTGACACACCAGTGACTTCAATGCCGGATGAATACTTTTGTTTCTTGAGAGAATATCACTGAATGCACAAAGAATGGTGTGTCTTGCACCAGGTTATTTTATCACAAAATATAGCACAATGGATAGTGATGTCAACTCTTGGTGTACGCTTTTTTCCAATGAGAAGTGACTATTGTACTGTCTGCATAACCACTTTTGGGCAGTTGCATTCCAGCTGGATATTGGACTTTGTACTTACGTCAGGACACACCAACGGGCCAGGTCCTAGTTGTGTTCCTCTTCTATGACAGTTGCTCGATAGTCACTTTCTTCTTCTACGTTCCAGCTGTGTACTTGACTTGTACTTCTGTCAGAGAACCCTAAGGGAGAAGGTCCCTGTTGTGTTCCTCTTTAGATTGATTGTGTACAATCGCTGACTTGCTTGTGTCGGTGAACCGTAAAGGACCACATCACCAGGTCCCTGTTGTGTTCCTCCCTATGGTCGTTCATCCATTTGCTGATTTTCAGACTTTGACCAGTTCACATGAAATATATATCATGTGGGCCAGGTTCTCTATCTGGTTCTTCATGAAAAGTTTGTTAGATCATCAAAACATAAGAAGCATAAGGCTAAGACATTGAAAATCCATCAATTTCCCCATTTTTGATGATGACAAACTTAGGCATGGACAATATTTGTTTAGAGCAAAAATAACTAGATGAAATGCTAGAACTACACGAAGTTCCCCCTTAATTGCAGAGTTGATAGTTTCAGTTCCCCCTTAATTCAGACTTGATATTTACCCCTCGCCTCTCAGCATGCATATTACCCCTTACTCTTACCTACACACTTCTCACCTACACACTTCTCACCTACACACTTCACACTTCTTTCCCCACTTTGGCATCATTAAAAAGAACAGGTATTAAGAATAGCACAAGCAGGTAACAAGCATAAAGAAGTCTAACACAGCTAGCTCATGCCACACATGTCCACATAACATGACAGAAAAGAGAAGCCGGAGGAACACAGTATTGTACAAGCAACGAAAGGGGAGCTATTTTATTAATGTTTACATTGGACTGAGCAAATCAGGAGCAGTAATGGTTAAGTTCAACATGCCATCACAAAAACAAGCAAACAAAAGTAAAACAGCAACCACAGGATGTTGGAGCAAAAATAGCTTGACATAAAAAGGATCCTAGGGGACACTAAAGGAAGGAGGCTTGGAGGAAGAGGCAACAGTAGTTTTGAGAACCAGGTCCAGTCTAGCATTTGCAGACAATTATTCTACAAGTAATTGAGCCCGAAGTCTTTCATTTTTCTTTGTCAGTCATGCAACCTCCTCATGTACAGAATCAGGTCCTTTAGCTGCTTGAATGAGCTAAGTTTCCAGTATGGCATTTCGAGCCCTCAACCTTCTTATTTCCTCAGAGGCTACATTTTAAGCAAGTATAGCTATCCTTCTTCTGACACAACAAGGCAATTTGAATTAGTATCAAAAGTAAGTACTAAATACGTTGATCAACTGAGAAATTGTCAAGATGTTTCCACCAACTTTTTCTATACATTCACATTCTTCTAGAATGGTCTTAGAGAAGGTCTGCTGGTGTGTGCCCACTCTGGGATTCCCTAAGAGGACCTTATAGAATCTGAACATCTGAGTGAGGAAAAAGCCACAAGGTAACCCATGATTTCCATCCTTAAAATTTGCCACCTTCTGCATATGGTCTATCATGATTGCTGGCAAATTGATTGGGACAAACTCATCAAGCGCTTCCATTAGGACCATATCCGATTTTGTAGCAATGGAGCGCCTCTCAGAGCGGGGTAAGAGTACTTTATTGACCAGTTCAAAAAGAAGCTGGTACTCACGAAGCAATACCTTCTTATGCATTTGTTCCCCCTGTTGGATAGATTGCTCTTTCATGATAGCTCTCCAAAAGTTTACTCCACAGATACCCTTAACTGAGGACATACCTTCACGCAGGATTTTGAGAACATTTCCCAATATTAAAGCGTCGAGTACAATGTCTACTCCATTTACGAGAGCACAGAAATGATCCCCCTCAACAGTGAAAAAAGATGCGTAGAAAGTTTGTACTGCGTCTTCATACACCAGAGGCATGCTTCCTTCAAACAAGTGTTCCCATTGTTGAAATTCCACAATCTCTACAATATGTCTCATGCCTGCCATCTCCGTAGTTGCTGGATCAAATGTACGACCCCACAACACTTTTTGAGTTCTTAATCTTTGCTGCCAAGGACCACCATCACAGGTCATGGACCTTATGGAACCAGGTTCTTTAACAGTTTCCCTTTTTCATTTGCCAGGTCATTCGGCAAACTTGCTATTGTACTTCATGGATGACCCTTTCTGTTCCTCAACAGTTTCCTCAGCTGTCATAGACTATTGAACTAAGGAACCAGGTTCCCTAGAAGCATCTTTGTCTATCCGCTTTACTGACGCACTCTTGATGAAATCCTTTGGATTCATTTTTCTCGTTTTCCTTGTCTTGACACTCCTCTTACTTTTCTGCAATGAGGATTCAAAACTCTCTTGCTGTAGTGACTTGGTAGTGGGTGATTTGGAGGAAGACTCTAAGAGCTTGGAGTGAATAGGAGGTGTATGAGTGAGTTTTCATGGAAGAGAATCAGGTTCATCAGAAGGCTTTTCTGAGAATATTTCGTGAGCCAAGGACTCGAGGAGTGTTGTGGTTCTTACATCTCCTAGGAATGGAATTTCTTCCCCCTGGTACTCAGACGAGAGATATGCTCCTTCATTCATCAGACTCTCAGCAGCTATAGCCGTGATGTTATGAGCTGCTTCCTTTTCCGGTGACTCCTTGAGAGTCACTCAGTCCAACATAGAGGAGTTCAGATACTGGTCAGGTTTATCCTCAGGGGCTTCTGACACTTGAGGAGTAAAACCTCCTGTGTGGTCTTTGATGAGATCGTAGGATTGACTACACATATGATTATCAAAATAATTATAAACATAGTTTATCAGAAATGGAAAAACTGTAGGAGTTGAAGAGGAGCCAGGAGTGGATAAGGTGGTAGAAAGCGTGAAATAATGACGCTCTGGGGATGATTCAAGGATAATGACAAAGTGGGAGCGGTGTCAATGGTGGGAGAATGAGACAATTGTTCGATCGATATTAGATGAGTACTTGGTAGACGAGTAGAGAGAAAAAGAGAGATGAGAAGAAGATCCTAGATATAGAAAGGAGATGAGGTTCATGACTTGCCGTGAGAGGTAAAGAAAGTTTTATTGGAAGAAGGACTAATGATGACTGGGGAGCGAAACAGGTTCTGAATAGTCCTGAAAACATCGGTAGGTTTATGGAGAAGTGTTACCGTGCAGAGGGAATGAAAGGATTTGAAAGACAAGACATGACACACAGACGTTGAAAAGTCGGATGATGTGGTAGTTGAATTGCAAAATATATTTCTTATTTTTTATTTTTTGTTTGGAGAGGGCATTCAGAATTAAGCACATTACTATTAACCTGAGATATAGGAACCTAATGCCAGAGCAATCTTTTGAACAAAGTTTTAGCAGCTCCCCTCTCGCAGTTCATAACTGTACCTTTAGCTTCTATGATCGTCATGTGTGTTTACCTAAAACGGTATTGATGTGAGTTAGGCTTGGTCAGAAAACACTTTAGCTACCTTTACTTGACGGTGTCTTACACAGCCAACATATGGAGGATCAGGTTCTTCATTAGATTCTTGTGACCCATCTTCACCTTGATTTATCCGGAATATTCTCTACTTGAGGCTTTGATGCAGATATCTGGAGTTTGGTCTTCTATTCTGCAATGCTTTCCACCGATCAATCCCTTCTTCATATTGATCCTCAGATTATGATCTCACCCTTCAATATGTTTGATCCTCTTGTTTTTTTTTAAATTTCTCTCCAGTTGTTGATGAGGCCATTCTGTTTTGCTTCCTTGCCTCCCAGAAGATGAGGTATGAATCATGACAGGTGAACCTTTCCAAAAAGCACTTTTCTTTTCCATAGGACAATATGATTATCTAGCTCTAGAGTGAAAGGGAGTGATTGACTTGTTACGCAGATGGGAACCTTTGGTTTTCCAATTTGAGACAGAAGTCGATTGAAGAGAGAGATGCAGAGGTTAATTTGATTTCTCCACACTTTGTGTTCTGCTGCTTGTGCAGTGCCATGAGCTACATCTTTACTCTTCCTTCAGCTTAAGTGGTAGTAGATGACGTACCAGGTTCTTTGTGAGATATGGAGGATGATGTTGCATTATCTTTCGCCAGTCTCCTTCATCTTACTCACTTTATCATCCTCCCTATTTGGACCCTCAAAAATTTCCCAGAGAAAGGGTTGGTTCATCATATTAATCCTCACTATTTCTTTCTTGGCAAGGGAGAGTGACTTGTTGAATACCGCATGAGCACCTCCTACTATTTAGTGTGCCCTTTGTTGGAGAATTTGTGGCCTTATTTTGTGGATTGTACCCCAGAAGGATTCCTTCGCTCGTCTTTTTGCATTGAGCTTCCCAAGCTGATCGTTTCTGTTGTCAGGAACAAGGCCTTTTCTTCCATTTGGAAGATCCTGGTGGGTTTTGATTCAGGAGGGACTTGGACCGACACTTGTTCTCAAAGTAGAGAGTAGTATTCATTTCTTTTGCACAGAATTTCTTGGCGATTCCATAGGCGATGAGCACTGTCCATGCAGCATTTTCCAGTTCCATTCTTTCTTTTAGCTACACCATTTTGCTGTGGAGTCTTTGGTATTGAGAAATTATGCATGATCCCTTCTCTCCCTCCTCCATCATCTTGTGAACTCATGTCCAGGTGACACTTGAGTTTGGCAGACCACAAATCAGGTCCGGCTGAGTTAGTTTATTCGGAGGTGAGAAGTTTGCATATACCAATCCTTCATGCCATGATTGCGACTTCACTCTCATACCGCCAGCTTGTGGAGATTCATGATTAGTAGGAGTGAATGTTCTTGTTTCCTTTGTCCACTGAGACCACTTGGCAAGTTATCAGATTGGTGACTGCACTTTTTAGGCCATTCACATAGTGCTCGTTCCCACTTGAGTGCCAAAAGAACCTTTCTACATTTTCATTCACTAAGAATGTACCTTTACTTCCTTCTCAAGGATACATTCCCTTCCTACAGGGCTTTTAGTGAGAAGAAATTGATGATGTTTTCAGCTGTGTGCTTTAAGCATCCACTGTCCATAGTCCATCGCAGTCCGCTTCCTCTCACTGTTCCATGCTCATGCACATCAAGGGTTAGATTTAGGAACACAAACTAGTTTGGCTCCCTTGTTGTTATAAAAATGATGAATGAGGGATTTCCTAGTCCATGCAGGCAACATCCGCTTTTTGCGAGTGGTACCTGGTCCTTTATTAGTAGTCACTCTGTCAGTAAACACTTTGTTCTTCTAAGCAGATTGAACCCTGGACTGGCAATTTTCTTTAAAATGCCCATTGTTCCCACAATGGGTACATAGCTAGTTACCAGGTACAGTGATATACTTGTTGTGCGGGTTATAGGGAGTTTTCTCCCCTTAGAACCCGATGCCCTGCTTGTTCCCACTATTGTTGAGATATATGGCAGTGACAACATCTGAGGACCAGGTCCACTTCAGGGATTTCTCAAGATCATTTCTTACTTTCTCCAACTCAGCTTGGAGTTGCTGATTCCTCTCGAGTTCACTGCAGAGACTGGTTTTTACAATAGTTAACTCATTTTCAAGCATGATGTGTGACTCACTGGATACTTCCTTCCCTTTCCCAAGACTTACATTCCTATGTTTTCTATTCAGTCCCTCAATTGTTTCCTTTAGATCAATGCATATTACTAACAGGCCTTCCCTTTCCTCTTCAGTAGATGCAACTTTTTCTTCTAAGGTGTGTTTCTCATTGTTAAGGCCTTCTATTGTTTCTTTTAGATCAACAACTACCACCATCAGATCGTCTCTCTTATTTTCCACACTAGTTATTCTTTCATTCAAGGCGTCCTTCTCTTGTTCAAGATTAGCTATGGTCTCATTTAAGTCCACTACACAGACCACTACATCATCTCTAGATTTTTCGGTCTCTCCTAGTTCTGTGGTCAGGTTCTCCTTATCATTTACAAGGCTATAATAGGCAACAATTAGGACATTAGATAAAGACCTTAGATTCTTAGAAGAATAGGATTTCAGATTTCTCTTAACATCCCTGAAGTTTACCTCATCGTCTTTATCTTCTTCATCATCACCTGACTGAGCCATCAGCACGAATAGTGAATCATACTTCATTGCTTCAGTTTCCATTGCCATCATGGAGCTGTTTTTTGCATTTGATTCCCTTTCAGATTCACTTGAGGAGTCTCCCCAAGTAGCAAGAGCCTACTTAACGATATTGTCTGCAACACTTTTTCGATTGAATTTTTTATCTGGAACCATGTTCCTTTTTCCTGCTTTGTGAGGATTTTGCTTGTAATACTCCTGTTTCGCGAGTGGGCAGTCTTTGATGAAATGCCCTGACTTTCCACATCAATGACAAAGATCATTGTTCCTTGTTTTACTTGAACTACCCCATTTTGGTATACCACCATTTCTTCGAACCATCTTTTGAAATCTCTTAGTAAGATAGACCATGTCACTATCTTTATCACTTGAATCACTACTTTCAGCCTTAAGCACCAGGTTGTTTTCCTTCTTAGGCTCTCTTCTTTCACTGTATTTCTTTCTTTTCATCTCATATATCTTTAGATTACCAATCAACTCATCCATGATCAGAGTCTATAGATCTTTAGCTTTAGTGATGACATTTACAATGCTTTCCCAAGGCCCAGGTAGAACACTGAGGATTTTCCTTACAAGCTTGTTTCTGGCAATGACATCTCCAAGTGAGTGAAGCTCATTTATGATGGAGGTGAATCTGGTGTACATATCTTGTATGGAGTCGTCGTCCTTCATCCTGGAGAGCTCATATTCAGTGGTGAGCATGTCGATCTTGGATTGTTTAACATGAGTAGTTCTTTCGTGTGCTGTTTGTAAGGCTTCCCATACTACTTTAGCAGTATCACAAGCTGATACTCTATTATACTCATCAGGTCCTATGCCGCACATCAAGATTTTCTTGGCACGATAGTTCTTTTCTACAGCTTTTCTGTCAATGTCACTGTACTCTCTTCTCCCTTTGGGCACCAATTGTCCTGTTTCTTCATGGGAACATGTGAACCATCACAAATGATGTCCCACAACTCTGAATCTTCTGCCATCCATAAGATCATGCATACGGGTCTTCCACCAGCCATAGTATTGACCATTGAATCTGGGAGGTCTATAGGTTGATTGTCCTTCTTCAAAGTTTGGTGGAGCAACCATTAATGATCCTTCCTAGGTGTTAGCATGATAGGAGAAACCCGCTCTGATAAAAATTGTTAGCTTATATGAGTCCACCAAACTATAGAGTATCTGGTCCTCTATGAGATGATACGTAGAATGCAGTAAAGACTAAATGTAAAGAAGGTAAGAGATTTTCTACGTGGAAAAATTCCACACAAGGGGATCAAAAAACCTCGACCTACTCTTGTAGGCTTTTAACTCTACTAACTTGTAATCTACCTATTACAAGTCACTTTGCAATAACCCCATTGCAAAGACTTCAAACTAACTTGTAATGCAACCACCACAAGCCACTCTATAACTTTCCTAGTTACAAAGAATTTAAACTTATGACTATCCCTAGTCACAACATAAACTCAGAAGTTTACGAATTTGGTTTGTTCCTAAGACACGCTTTTAAGAAAGCAAACTAAGAATTACAATAACGAACAAATAACAAGATTACAACTCAACTACGGATGTACATAAACTCATTTAGAAACTGATAATTAGTGGAGTTGTCTTCTTGTTCTTGACACACCAATGACTTTAATGCCGGATGAATACTTTGGTTTCTTGAGAGAATATCACTGAATGCACAAAGAATGGTGTGTCTTGCACCATGTTGTTTTATCACAAAATATAGCACAATGGATAGTGATGTCAACTCTTGGTGTACGCTTTTTTCCAATGAGAAGTGACTANGCACCAGGTTATTTTATCACAAAATATAGCACAATGGATAGTGATGTCAACTCTTGGTGTACGCTTTTTTCCAATGAGAAGTGACTATTGTACTGTCTGCATAACCACTTTTGGGCAGTTGCATTCCAGCTGGATATTGGACTTTGTACTTACGTCAGGACACACCAACGGGCCAGGTCCTAGTTGTGTTCCTCTTCTATGACAGTTGCTCGATAGTCACTTTCTTCTTCTACGTTCCAGCTGTGTACTTGACTTGTACTTCTGTCAGAGAACCCTAAGGGAGAAGGTCCCTGTTGTGTTCCTCTTTAGATTGATTGTGTACAATCGCTGACTTGCTTGTGTCGGTGAACCGTAAAGGACCACATCACCAGGTCCCTGTTGTGTTCCTCCCTATGGTCGTTCATCCATTTGCTGAATTTCAGACTTCGACCAGTTCACATGAAATGTATATCCTGTGGGCCAGGTTCTCTATCTGGTTCTTCATGACAAGTTTGTTAGACCATCAAAACATCAGAAGCATAAGGCTAAGACATTTAAAACCCATCAAAGGGGGGTATTTGTGTTAAAAGTTCAACTCGAGAGGAAAGGGAACGATTTTCTCTATTAAATGGAATGTCTCATTCAGTCTGAAATCTTAATAGCTTCATAAGTATCCATTTTTTAAATCTTTTTGTATATTTGTGATGTCGGGCGAGTTTGTGAACACTTTAATTATTCCACCAAAGAGGTACCAGGTAAGTTTGTCCACTAAGATTCGAACAAACGAGAAGAAATTACCTAATATTCTTACCTCATGTGTAATTTAAACATTATACTTTATGATTTTCAAACCGTTTACGTCACACATCGCTAAGTTAAGGAAATTAATTGTAACATCATCTAGTTATCGTGGCTTACGGACCAGTTTGTGTACACTTTAAATGTTCTATCTGAAAGATGCCAGGTAATTCGGTCCACCAAGATCTAGTCTAGACCAATGAAAAGAAATTACCATGTATTTTTTACCTTTGTTGGAATTTGAACTAAGACCTTATGGTTTTCAACCCATATATGTCTCATACTGCTCAGTTAACAAAATTAATGGGTAATATCATCCAAAATCGGATGCATGTCTCTTAATCTATCCTCGACATCTCTTATTTAGAATAGACTTAATATACATCACAAGTATAAGAGGTAAATTCTTTGATTCGATTGATCTTTTATTCTAGTTCAATCCGTTAATTTCAAGACAAATATTGTTTGAGCATGCACGTACGTTGTATTCTTTTGATTGATTTTGCATTGTCAATTGCGTATACAATTTGTCATGTGTCTTAGGTCAAAAACATCTATTGGAACAGACTTCTTATGTTTCGAGGTGTTGTCTAACTTAAACATCTATTAGAATGACTTCTTATGTTTTGAGGTATTGTCAAACTTATGACTTGTATTTAATTTCAAAATAACTGATCTAATCATGCAAATACACTATCATATGATTGTTTTTCTATAACTAGAATAAATTTGGTAATTTTATAGTTTCTTAATGTCTCATATTCAAGATATGTCAATAGAGAAAGGGTTCTGTAATTGAAAGAACAGAAAAGTTCTGGCTTAATATGAATTTCACATGCGATGAACATATGTTTTTAAGAGTTGGAAAATCAAGACTACCTGCATTAGGGCCTCACAAGCAATGAGCTAAGGCATCTAAATTCTTTCGCCGCCTATTTTTTAGGGCAAATGACACTCCTAACTCCTTCTACTTCTCCCAGGGACATGAACCACAGCTTGACGTTCGGTGAAGAAGTCTGTGAGACCCTCATGCGAGGACACCTAAATAGTGAAAGGTCATCCCTTTGCAACGCCAAAAGCTAAGCAAAGTTACGAAACTGGCTGACTATGCAAGGTGATATGGTTGTGCCTGCAACTAAAATTGAAAATATAGTGAATGCAATTTATATGTCATCTTCCATGAATGTTCTTATGAGTGCCAAATGCAATTTATAAGTTTTTATATATATATATATATATATATATATATATATATATATATCATTTATAAGCAGCATATACCAAATGCGACTTATAAGTCGCATATTAGCCCGTTTGACCAAGCTTCTAAAATCAGCTTATTTTGATAAGTACTTTTCTCAAAAGTACTTCAAAAAAAAGTGTTTTTGGTGAGAAGTAATTTGTGTTTGACTAATTAATTAAAAAATCACTTTTGAGCAGTAATTAGTGTTTGGCCAAGCTTTTGAAAATTGCTTCTAAGGTCCCGTTTGGCCATACATTTTGGCAACGTTTTTTCAAATCTTTTTTGAAAATATTCTTTTAATGATCTATTTTTGAAACATTTCTAAAATTATTTTTCAATTTCCCAAAATCTAGTTTAGGGTAAATTATGGGTGAAACTTATTCTCCCACTCACAAAACTCCAAATTTTTTTCAAATAAAATGTATGTCCAAACATAATTTCAACTTCCAAAAATTATTTTTCAAAACTACTTCAAAAATTATTTTTTCAAGTTTCAACTAAATCTATGTCCAAACGCTAGCTAAATATATTTTGCTCAAAAGTGCTTATCAGAAAAGTGTTTTTAGAGAGAAGCTATTTTTTTCTGTTTCTCCAAAATTGTTTCTGCTTCTCCTCAAAAGCACTTTTTTAATTCCAAAAGCTGGGCCAAACATCTCAAATTTTGGCCAAAAAAGCACTTTTGGCCCAAAAAAGAGCTTGGCCAAACATGCTATTAAGAATGTGATTTATAAGTTGTATTTTATAAGTGCGATTTATAGGTTAAGTTTGATAAATACGATTTTATAAATCATATTCCGCGAATGCGAGTTATAAGGCTCGTTCCGAATGCGATTGTAAGCAGTTCTAATCCCACTTATTAGTTTCAGATAGAAAAATGAAAAGGACTAAAATAGTTCATCTACATTCTTTTCACTGGAGCACTAAGAGTCTGTTTGAAAAGCCACCCTTTAATTGGAATTGGTGTAATTACTAGGGTAGCAATTACACATCCTAGTAATTACTAGGATGTGTAATTACGATGACCTATTTATTTGTCATAGTGTAATTACAGTGTAATTACAAGTTTACTATTTGGTTGCACAAATATAATTACACAGTTAGATTAAATTTTTAATTAAGTAATTATCAAAACTTAAAAGTTAATATAATAAATATATGCATATAAATTTTTATAAGTATAATGATATTGTATTTGGTATTTACGATGTATATTTTTCGTGAATATACATTAATAAGTAATCATATATTTATAACTAATATTGTAAAAATAATTTATCTATATATTTTAAATTAATAATATTTAGTTTAGATGCATACAAAAATTAAAAATATACGTTTTTTTGTAAGAACATCATGGAATTCATATTTGATAAAATAAATTAATATTCATAAATATAATGTCATAACATTATTCAAATGTTTGACAAAACTGATCTATCAATTCTAACAAAAAAATGAACAACATGCGACATGAGCCAATACTACTAAAACAAATAAATTAGAACCATGAATATAATACAATTTCAAAATTCAAAAAAAATTATTTAGCATATGTTAAATTCCAACATAATAATAGTAAGTTCCACTATAATTTTAGATTAGGAAATATAATAAGTTTATAACCACATTCAACAATGAAATTCCACTTTGATTACATCACTCATTATATGACAAGTTAAATGACTCATTATTTATAATATTAGAAGGTGTAGTTTCAAAAAATAGAATAATAAAATAAATAAAAATAAAATATAATCAATTACATGAAATAACAAGAAATAAAAGATAAATAATGTACAGAGAAAAATATATTTTAAAATTTTAAAAGAAATTAAAAAGTAAAAAATAAATTTAAAAAATTAAAATAATAGAAATAAAAACTTATAAAGAAAATAAATTAAAATAAAAATAAAAAGGAAAGAAAATAAAAAATAACCTTGTAATTACACAGTGTAATTACCACCAATTGTCACCTCCCCCTTGAGAATTAGAGAGTGTAATTACACCCCTCCAATTACACCCAATTTCATGTTGACCAAGTAATTACTTGGCCAAATAACATGCCAAACTGTGTAATTATCCCCAATTACACCAAAATCTAATTCCTACATGGCATTCCAAACATGCTCTAATAATCCATATGTTTTTTAGAAAACTACCCTCTATAGCCCCTCAGAATTTTAATAGCCCATGTGTTTGGGTCACTTACAGTATGGCCCTTCGCCCCAAATATATTGCATTTAGTAGCCCGAAAGGAATGAGCATGACAACATAAGTGCTTGTAATTCACTGGATAGAGTGATGTTTCATAAGCAGAATGTCACAGGTTCGACCTCTACCTGAGGCAATAGTGTAACCTTTTTTTGCCACGGTCTATTTTTTTTTATTTTTTTTTTTGCATAGTGACAGTTTATTTAGTATATTTTTGTATAGTGATAGTCTATTTTGTATATATTTTTTATAGTGACAGTTTATTTTGTATATAATTTGTATAGTGACATCTATTGTATATAAATTGTATAGTGATAATTTATTTAGTATATTTTTATATAATGACAGTCTATTTTGTATATTGACAGTTTATTTTGTATATTGACAGTCTATTTTGTATATTTTTTTATATAATAAAAGTCTATTTTTGTATATCGATTGTATAAATTTTTTATAGTGATAGTCTATTTTTGTATTTTTTTTATAGTGACTGCCTATTGTTTATAAATTGTATAGTAACAGTCTATTTTGCATAATTTTTGTATAGTGATAATCTATTTTGTATATTTTCAGTATATGTTTTGTATAATGACAGTTTATTTGTATATATTTTGT
The DNA here is from genome assembly GCA_026770625.1 of Nicotiana glauca. Lineage (NCBI taxonomy): Eukaryota > Viridiplantae > Streptophyta > Magnoliopsida > Solanales > Solanaceae > Nicotiana > Nicotiana glauca. The sequence continues at coordinate 115,128 of MU677498.1, forward strand.
ATAGTTACAGTGTATTATATATAAATTGTATAGTGGCATTCTATTTAGTATATATTTTATATAGTGAAATTCTATTTAGTTTATTTATTGTATAATGATAGTTTATTTTTGTATATATTTTATATAGTGACCCTATCTCTTTTTTTAAACACGAGAAATTATTTTTACACATTCAATGTTAATGTTGTTGGTGTTTTGCGAGATGCTTTGGAGGTTGGGGCTTCATGATTCTTTTGGGATGAATTTATGTGCATTTTCTGGGAAGAAGTAAAGGGCGAAGTGTATTTATGCAGATGGTTGTTGCTGCTATCTTCCATGGATTCTAAAGGTCTTTGTATAGAGATGTATAATTAGTATATTCCATGTACAATAAATGTATATTTAATGTATCTTTATGTATAATCCATGTATCTATATACATTTTGAGTTTTTATACAGTATATGTATATATAATTTCAACTATGAGAAATTTTTCAGTCTTTGGGTTATTTTTGGGGGGTAAAAAAAAAGAGATGAAATTATATATACACTAATACATTGTATAAATTTTGTATATAAAGTATATCCTATATTTTTTGGTGTACCCCTAAAATATCCTTAGTGTATCTTAGCGTTTTAGATTATCCAAAATAAATATATTACGATATATAAAAAGTGTATATATTATTATGCAATGCATAAGAAGTGTATATATTAATTTATGATGTATTAAAAGTGTAAAATGTGTATATTATGTGTACATAGTATACACCACCTTCTTCTTTTTCTTCTTATATCATGAGTATTTTTGCTTATGCAATATCATATATATTTTAGATTAGATCAATAAATTTTTTTGGCTCTTAATAAAAGATAAAAAACATATGTGTAATAGAAAGAGTTTGAAAGTTGCAGAGGTGAAAATGCTCAAATTTTACCCAAACAGAAAAAAAAAAATCCGAAACATAAAAGGAGATGAAAGTGTTCAAAACTTAAAAAATTCATGATTTTCCGTGTGTCCTAACAAACAAGCAAACAAACAAAAAAAAATCCTAAAACCTAAAAGGAACTTTTTTATGGACGTAAAAGGAACTAAAGAAAAAATGCTAAAGGAAGTTCAAACTGCAGTAAATATTTTTTTCAGAAACTTTACAAAAAGATTAGGCGGCCACTAGTTTTTCAGTTGCAATTGCTAGCCCTTGTAATTGTTTTTGGGCTATGCATTGTATGGTGTATTTTGTGGCTATCAATTGTCATTAGATTTTCCCGGATGGCTAGAAGTGATAATTGCTCAAGTTTTTACTAAAATAGTTCACTTTTCAACCAAAATATTTCGTTAAATTTAAAATTGAGAGTGAACACAACGTTTCATCCCTCACCTGAGACACATATCCAACCTTTCCATCCCTTTCTTCACGAAATAACATATCATTTGGACTCTAATTAAGCAATTTTAGTAACTTCTTTACATTAACAACTCGTAAATAATATTATCTAGTTACAAAATTACACATGATCCATGTATAAATACCTGCATCAATTTAAGCCATTTCATGATAATAAATGAACTTGCAAAACCAATACAAATTCGAGTAAATCACTATAAGCACCTTTATTCACTGGCTTAGTCTTAGTTACAAATGCATCCTCTTGGTTCTAAAGCAAATTCTTAATATCCTTCTACAATGGCAAATCGCAAACAAATATTATTGTAAATAATAATTTTTTCTTAATTAAAACTCCACTAATCTCTTTAAATTTCATAATATCTTCAATCAAGACATATATTGAATATTACTTGAGCATTCGTAATTGAAGCGAATTCAAACCCGTTAAATTATTCTTTTAGACACTGTGTCAAGGATATTAACTAACTTGAAGATTCGTATAATACATATTTTTGTTTATTAAATATAAGTAATGTATTTACAATTAATTTGCTTAATATTTAAAGCAAACAATAAAACGTCAATTTCAAAATGCACTAGTATATATAGATCATCCAAATCAAAATATTCTACATTGAACATCCATTTCCTTGTAATTCCATTAGGATTCTAACATTTCACATTAACTTATAGTTAGATCTTATTAAATAACCAACCAACACGTGAGGGTTTGTCTTCATAAAAACCAATAGCTTTTGTTGTAATAAAATCTCTTTTACTTCTAACTTACTTTATTTATACATAGTTAAAGTTTGAAAATTTTAATTGTGTAAATTTTTTATTATTAAAAGAAAAAACATGAACTCTTTCCACTGCCGTTCTGCATTAATGTGATCAGAATTGGGAAATTCAAAGTTCATACAAAAAAATCCAGCGGGTCTAAACAGCAACTTCCCAAACTTGAGGTGGTTATCAAAACAGAACACGAAAATTACGCGTGGTTCCATCTATAAATACCCGCCTTACTCATCAATGTATCTCATTTCATGCCTGCTTTGGTGGTCTCGATCTAAAAAATTCCTTAACGACAAAATCCATAACTCAAAAGAACAAATTCAAAAACTGCAAATACTGAATCAATACACAATAAGATTAACGGTGAATTTTGATTATTTAGTCAATTTGCCTAAAATTGAATCGCTTAAACGGAACCCTAATTCTGATTAACTAAATGATATGATTTTTGTTTTTGATTGCAGGGAGAAGAGAATTAAGGCGCTATAATGTCGATAGATTTGGTACTGAAACCGTCGTGTAGCAGGTGCGGCTCCACGTCGGAGTTGTACGGAAGCACCTGCAAGCACTTGACTCTTTGCATGTCTTGTGGTAAAAACATGGCTGAGACTCGTGATAAATGCTATGAGTGTGGCACTCCGATCACACGACTGATTCGAGTATGTTTCCTCTATTGAACTTGTCATGAGTACTAGAATTTGGGTGAATTTCTATATTTGTCATTACTTTGTTTTGATAATCGAGATATCTCCGAGAGCCAGTAGCTCAACATTTCGAATTAATACTAGGCTTTTGTCTTTGGTTGGCTCGAACTTGTGATGTGCACCTAACACTCGCATTATGCATAGCGCTCTTACCACTGGACCATAGCCCGAGGGCTTTTGTGAGTAATTTCTTACAAGTATGGTAATGGAATGAGTCCGTATAAAGAGGAGTGTATCAAGGATTTAGGAAGAGTTACACCGGTCTTTGCTCCAAATAAGTAACTGCATAACATGTCTCTATTCCATAAATTTTGTTTTGCGCATGCCTCGACTATTCCATTGGGTATGTGCTACCTCCTACCAAAATAACAGTACCTGTTAACTCACCCACCTAGGCTTAGGCAGATGGGAAGAATCACCTAGTGTTTTTGTCTCCGCTGGATCTATTACATAAAATTTTAGTACTTAGGTATGATTGATTAATGTCTCGATTGTGGTTAGTGCTCCTCGTAGAGTTATAGTCTATTTGTTTGGAGCAAAGGCATGGTGTAGGTAGGTTTCTGGTGAGTATTCATATTATTGATCCCAACTAGTTTGGGAGGCATAGTTGATAGATGGTAGTAGTTTCTTTGAGTTTTTCGCCAAAACTTCGTGGGGAATTTGGTTTTCCTGGGCTCTGAAGCCTTATGTCCTTTGTTCTTTTGCGGCAATTGGTTAAGTGGACATAGGCCAGGTTTCGCTTCTGCAAAGATATCAGTGTGTTTGAGTTTGATGGTGCTGTTTTGGGAGTGCAATTACAGCAAGTAGATTCTAGAGGTTTCATTGACGTAGTTGAGAGATTCATAACTTCGTGGATATAGTCACCCAATCTGATTTGCCTTTGCTTCTAAATGATAAATAAAACCGTATGGTAGTCGCAACCAACTTTTAGACCTTCTCCGAGAACATTGGATTACTTTGTCACTCAACGATGTGGAGTTACGTGTAAATATTTGGAGATTCGATTATTAAAGGTGATCATTAATCCAAATAGATTGACTCACTTTTTTATTCCGTAGGACTCAATTGATAAAAATAAAGCTTCATCTGTTGTTGAATAAAGACAGATTAACGTTTTGTTTTCCTTTAGACAATGAAGTAAGAGATGGTTGATAGAGGATGTTTGATACATATAGGTAGGTTACATCCGTATACTATCCTCTCCCGTTATCTTCATTTAGCCCAAGAACATTATTTTTTCCTTCTTTCTTCCACCAAGATCAAGAGTTTCTGCCACCCTATACCTTCTTCACTATTTTTTTTATATTCATCCTTTGCTTCTCTAGCCTTTATTTTTATTTTGCACCGGGTGTCCGAGTCTCTTTGAGCCCCGACTAATTCCGGGGGTGCACAGGCACTCGGCAAGGAGTTTCCCGCAAGTGCACCTCGGTTAATTCAGGTTTTACCCAGTCCGACGGCCCTCAGAAATTGTTTGCACCCAGTGGGTTTCGAACTTGAGACCTTGAAAGGGAGCAAACCACAAGGCTCAAGTCAATTGCCACCAGGCCAACCCCTGAGAGTTCTTTGCTTCTCTAGCCTTTTTGTTATATTTTTTATCCTTGTTTTCCTGGTTACGTTCTCATTTCTAAACATAAGTATTTGCCACGCCAATTCAACAATTTTGTCTCGAGCTTATATTGATTTAATGCGTGAAGCTGTGAACTAGTTCCTTTTTACTTTTGTTAAGATTATCTGAGACCTGAACAAAGATAGTATAAGAGAAAAATGAGGAATATAGGCACTATTGTATAACCTAGTGGTAAAGCTTGCTTCATTAAGGTACATTTATTGATCTGTAGCATGTGTTTGAGAAGCAAATATTACACCTTTCTACTTCTCCAAAATATTCTATGCTCACCCTGCAGATGTTTTTTGTTAAATAAAAGCTGCACCAATTGCACTCTTTTTTTGTGCCTTATGTTCAAGAGTTCTGAACAGAAATACCAGATGTAAGCTTTTTCCATTATGGCACTAGTTTCTCAATTGATGTGTTGGAAAGTTGAATGAAGGGGTCTATTTCTGATTCTTTCATTTTGGATTAGGTAGGTGTGTTGTCTGATCTGCTATGATTTTCTGTAATTTTGTGTAACAGTTCATGTATTCACTTATAGAATTGTTCTGGCTTTATTACTATTGATGAAATTCAGGTTTAATTGCACGAATGCAATTATTTCATGAGCATGACTGATATTAACTGTGTGAAGGCTTAGGCAATTAGCAGATGTAAGAGATTAAGTGTGTCAAACAGCACTAAGTTAGGATGTGATTGCTGCTGCCTGCTTAATAGAAGTCTTTATCTTTCTGATGCTGAATGGGTTGATTTGCTCTATTTTGTCCAAAATATTTAAGTGAACATCTTAATCGTGTTAATGATATCAGTTAGACGCTTGGTCAGACCACACTTTTGGTAGCTATTGTGGACTGAATTTTTTTTTGTCTAAAGCATTCAATCTGTGTCAATTCATGAAAGAATTTGTATGTGATGCATTTTTTACTTTACCCATGGTGCAAAATTCGGTATAAAACTGGTACTGAAACCGTGTTTATGTGCAGGAGTATAATGTTCGGGCTTGCTCCAGCAATGACAAGAATTATTTCATTGCTCGATTTGCTTCAGGCTTACCGAACTTTTCAAAAAAGAAGAATGAGAGTAAATGGACTTTACAAAAAGAAGGTTTGCAAGGACGTCAAGTTACGGACACTTTGCGGGTATGAAATATTTAACATTAACATCCTCGTTGCATTAGATGTAAATACACACACAAAAAATACATACATACATATATATATATATATATATATATATATATATGTATATATACACATATATACATATATATATATATATATATATATGTATACATATATATATGTATACATGTATGTATATGTATATGTATATATATATTTATGTATGCGTGCGTGTGTGTTATATGTATTTCTCAAGTATAATAATTTGTATCAAGACAATGAACCTTGATTGATTAGTTGGATTCAGGTTAGGACGAAGAGAAGTGTAACTACGCTTAGTGTCCACGAAAACCTATAAATTTACTGGTACATAAATGACCATGAAGTGAGAGCTGGGATAAACTATTCAGATTGACCATATGGAATATAAACTGCTTAGATTGAAAGTTGACCATAGGTTGAACATTAATAATATTCTTGATGGATGTCTTCTGTGAAGAATCAATATTCTCAAGGACATAATTAATTTGTATAACTTTAGGAAAGAAAAATGTGTTTTTGAAGCATCAATTCGAAGTCTAATGCAAAAAGTCGAACCAAAAGAGAGTAAAAAGAAACCGATCTGTCTCGATTCACTGATTGTTATGCATACATACAAATCAACGATGAATGAAGCTAACTGAATTGTACGCTGCACGGACTCTCCAAAACAGCTGCTTCACCCCCGTTGACTCCTCCAAAAATGCACTACTTTTGGAGGATCTTACATTCACCAATCAACACATTTTCGGAGAGTCCAAGCAACATACTGTATTAACCCAGATTGATCGGACGAAATGTGCACCCTAGCAGGCAACTCGAAGCAACTTCTAGTGTCTATGGGTGAAATATAGTACTAGGACTTTTGAGCTAGCTATAGAAAATACATGAGAATTGCAACTCTTAGTTGCAGTGAATTCTTAGCATGGGTTTGCGACTTGTTAGAGTGGACTTTTCCTTGATTTTCGAGTTGGTGTCTCGTTTTACTTGATTTCTTCAACACCATAAATGTCTGGTTTCTTTTTTAATCACCGAGAATCCTCCAAAACTTGATGGATAATCAATCAATCCACCCCTCTACCCTTCTCAACTCAAATGCCAGACTCAGTTCACCGGTTAGAATTCGAACTCTCGACATTTGCCTATATACATTTCGTGCTGTATCTTTACTATTGAACCAAATCCCTGGAGCTAGATGGTTGGTTTTCTTTGAAACATTGACACTATGGATCATTTGGATGTTGACTCATTCACTTGGTAGTATTCTCCACATTTTTGGCACAATTGGTGGTTCGCCACTTCATTTTGACTGAGCTCCCACCTCCTGCTTGATGCTGAGGGAGTACTTCGCCCTATTCCGTTGAGCCTCTTATGCAGAAGTGTGAGAAATATAATTAGATAGAAGGTTCTTAATTATATTTATCAAAAAGTATCTTTTTTTGAGAACAATGTAATAACTAATAGAGACCACATGCTCCGCGTCTTGGTTCATAGATATGCTAATACGGGTGCCTGTTCTACTCTTATCAAATTATGATCTTTGGTGGCGGGGCTCTTTTTTCTCCTATTGAATGCTTATGAGTTCATTTACGACCTTTATTTTCTATGAATTGCAGGAAAAGTACAAGAATAAACCATGGCTATTAGAGGATGAAACCGGTCAATTTCAGTTCCATGGTCAGCTCGAGGGAGCACAGTCAGCACAATATTATCTATTGATGATGCAGGGGGAAGAGTTGGTTGCTATTCCAGCTGGTTCTTGGTACACATCTGAGTTTTTGTTGTTTCTGTAGCATTGACGCCCAAAGTATTCTGCAGCTTCGTTTAGATTCTGGATCTGCATCTATTCATTTTTTCTGTTGAAATCATTAGGTACAACTTCAACAAAGTTGCCCAATATAAGCAACTTACTCTGGAGGAAGCAGAGGAGAAAATGAAAAATAGAAGAAAAACTGCAGATGGGTACCAGAGATGGATGATGAAAGCAGCAAATAATGGACCTGCTGCCTTCGGTGAAGTAGAAAGATTTGATGACAAGGAAAGTGGATCTGGTGGGACAAGGGGGCGTAAGAAAACTTCTGGTGATGAGGAGGAAGGCAACGGTTCGGACCATGGGGATGAAGATGAGGAAGAGGAGGCTGCTAGAAAAAGCAGGTTGGGACTCAACAAAAGAGGCGCTGATGATGATGAAGAGGGTCCTAGAGGGGGTGATCTTGACCTGGATGATGATGATATTGAAAAAGGTCAGTCTTTCTTCTTCCTAGAATGCCTTGCATTGCACATTCGAGATTGCTGCCCATTGATTTAACTATTTAGTGATCTATGATCTGCATTTTCATTCTTAATGGTTGTGTTGGAAAGTTCAATAACATTCCTCCGTCTAGCTATCAGCTAGCATGATAGGGCCTCCCGGTATTTTCACTTTGATATCATCATTTTAATTGTTTGCATCTTTTTCTTGTAAATTAAGTGTCCACGAATTACCGCAGTTCACAAATATCTCTTATCCTTTCCTACTTTCGAGAATAGGAAATGACTTCTAACAGACTAATGACTGTTATTATTGTTTCACTTTAGAGCAGGAGTCCATTCATCTGTGGTTCTGTTTTTCTTTTTCCCTGAGGCTAGAGGGCGCAGATTAGCTTGTGTATTTGGTTGTTTCTTGACCATTTGATCAGCTTTTGCTTTCAGATTTCTTTTGTTTCTGCTGAAGGTCTCTCATTTCTTTCAGGGGATGATTGGGAGCATGAAGAGATTTTTACGGATGATGATGAAGCTGTTGGGAATGATCCTGAGGAGAGGGAAGATTTGGCTCCTGAAATTCCTGCTCCTCCAGAGATTAAGCAGGTTAGTTATGTGTGGGATTTGGAAATTCTGATAGTAAATAACTTCACATCACGCTGTACCCTGCAGGACTATGTGACATGTATTTGAGGTATGGAAGATATTGGATAACTATCTTATACAAAAAGCCAGTGCCATATATTTGCCGTATTTTTGTTTGCTCTGCCAGTAAAATAAGTTTGGTTGTTTAGACACTTTTCTGGCTACTGGGACTGGATTCCCTCAGATTACAAAACTTTTAACCTTATTAGAAAACTTTGACATCCTACAGAAGGCATTACTTGAAGGACTACTATAATTAAAAAATATTGTAGGAAATTTTCCTGTTGCTCCAAATGTGCAATGTAACTTTTTTCTTGTCAGTTTTTATGATGTGACATTCAAGTTAACTACCCTCATCAAGGGAATCGGATATTGACAAAGCAAGAGAGTTGAGAATTGGCTTCCTGACCATTAAGATCACACATTAAGAAAATAGTCTATAATGTTTTTTCTGGCCTTGAGTGTGGTTTTGTTGCCAATAGGATGTAGGGAGCCTTGCCCAGCACTGATTGAAGTGTAAGTAAATGTACATCTGTTGTGATACAATTTCCTTTTTCTGAATAATAAGAATGATCTTGAAAATGGACCAGTGTACTTGTTCTTAGTTCCATAAACTTTGCGGGGAATATCTTTTTGTTGTCAGAAGGAGTTCCACTTCTATGTTTAAAGATATCATATATCTGAATAGTAAGTACTACTAATTGGTACGGGGATTTAGTAGGACCATAGATTGAGAAAGTGTGCTTTTGTATTTTGTTTCGTATTTTGTGTTTTAACGTTCTTCTCTGCAGCTGTGAAGCTCTTATATAATAACTTTTGTCCCTTCTCCGTGTGGTTAGGATGACGAAGACGAGGATGAAGGTGATGAAGAGGGAGGAGGGGGTCTGAGTAAATCTGGTAAAGAGCTGAAAAAGTTGCTCGGAAAAGCTAATGGATTGAATGAATCAGATGCTGAGGATGACGATGATGACGATGATGTAAGTTTTGGTTCATTATTGGTTGCTAAGTGAAGGTCTCTTTTACTTTTTATGCGCTATTTTCCTTATCCTGGTTGGGAATGATCTAAGTTGGCGGTTTTCTCCATTTGTTAGTTTTGACAGGAGTAATTATGTTTTTTCCATTCCATGGTTTTAAAATCCGTCTGAATTGTCTTCTCTTGTTCTGTCTTCATCAGACTGAAGAGGATATTTCACCTGTATTAGCTCCTAAGCCGAAGGAAGCTCCCAAAGAAGAACCGATCGACAACAGCAGTCCTTCGAAACCATCCGCTTCTGGACCCACTCGTGGAACTCCAACTTCAAAATCAGCTAAGACTAAAAGAAAAGCTAATGGTGATGACTCAAAACCAATTAATGGTGCTCCCTTGAAAAAAGTGAAAACAGAAACGGTACGAAATTACTAACTATAATATTTATTTGCTTTTGGCGCGATATGTCCTTTGCATGGGAATGTGATGCTGGCAAGGCATAAGTTTCATAACCACCTGGAAAACCACTTGTGGTCCTTTTAGTCTAAAAGAATTTAGGAGAAGGAAGAAACGCTAAGTCGTAAAGTTGATTTGCACTTACTGTTTATCAGAACTATGATGTTAAGACTAACATGTCCATAACCAACTTCTTGATTTTCTAAGGAGGAATTATTTCCTTTCTCTTGTTATATTATTGCTGATCTCCTTCCCTTCATATCGTGTAGGATGCCAAACCTGGGAAAGATGAAACTCCGTCTACTGCGAAGAACAGTGTTCTCCCAAAGGGTGCATCACCCTCTTCCAAAACTGCTCCAAGTCCTGCCACAGGTCCTGTTACTGAAGAAGAAATTAGAGCTGTTCTATTGCAGAGAAAACCAGTGACCACACAGGATCTTGTCAGCCAATTTAAATCTCGTTTAAAATGTAAAGAGGTATGACAAGGCTTGTTTTTCGAGATAGATTTTTCTACTGTGGCTCACTGACCTATAGCTGATGCATCTGATCCTCTTCATATTTGAGTTTATCTTGTGTATAAGCATCCCAAAAATGTAAAGAGCAACTAGCCTCAGCATAGCTGCATGTCAACCAAGTTTCGGAACTCCTTTTACTTCTTGTGATATTGTAGGTTCTTCCCTCCCTTACGTGACCGCATTAATTATATTGGTGCAGGATAAGGCTGCTTTTGCTGATGTATTGAGGAAGATCTCCAAGATACAGAAGACCGGTACAGGAACGAGCTATGTTGTGTTACGAGAGAGGTGATTGTTCGTTTAATGTCCATGTTTTTTCTTGTTACCAACTCGATAACGTTGCAGTCTTAAGTTGTATTATGTAACCTTTTTTTTCTCCTCTGTATTTGACAGGACAAATCAATAGGACGAACCAAGATATCATTGGCTACATACTGGTGGAGATTGGGAGATCTAAGGTGTTGGAAAAGAAACTGAACTTTTTGTCTTGTTGGACGTTCAAAACCTTGTACTGTGAGCAAGCTTTGCTTTGTTTGTAATAGTCTCAAATGATCTTTTTCGTAATAGAAAAATGACCAAAAATGGGCAATAATTCTGTGCAAAGGGTTGGGATAAACCCCTAGATGGATTTGTTCCTCAGAGAAATTGCAATGTGAAACAGTATATTCAGTAACTTTTTTTTACATCAGTCCAGTATAATTGCACCTCATGTATCATATTTTGCGAGTAATGGTGGTTGTACGTAGATAATGTCTCAACTATTTGAGTTTTAAGCAATTTCATACGGCAATTCGATTTCGCAAGTAATAGTGACAGCTTAAATGTAACAATTCAAATTGACAAGCAATAGTGACAACATAATAAACGTCTAGAGGACAGAATAAAATCAGGGTACTAATTCGTGGGCGAGCCGTTAGTATACTGGGTAGAATTATAGGAGATCAGGGTTTAAATTTTAATAGAGTTATCACGTAGACGTACCAGAGGATCACGTAATGTTAAAAGTTGACATTACGATTAGTTAATAATTGCGTATAGAAACTCAAGTAATCGTAATACCAAGGTTCTTAGCTTGTTAATACGTCTCGTCAGTTGCCAGGTACTACAAAATTGAAATTCCTTTAATTTCAATCATACCGTAGATGATATTGCAATGGCATTAAAACGACATACCCATTGTATTCCGACAAGGGGAGTTTAAGGCTGTTAGTGTCACATAAACCTTATTGTTTCCTTGTGTAAGTAGAGATGTTATTTTTGATAGTTTCTTGGTTCAGGCAAGCACAAACCCGATAGTAAAGCATATTGAAATATAAAACATGGAAAAACAATACAACTAGATAGTAACAAATCGAAGGAGAAACAACATCAAGTAATAGTAAAAATCCAAGGATAAGACAAAACGGGAATAATACTAAAGCTAGAAAGGAAGAACACGCTATTACTACTAATCTTCTACCCTAATCCTCGACGTTCACAACCTCTTATCAAGGGTCATGTTCTTAGTCAGTTGAAGAAGCACCACGTCCTGCCTAATACCTCTCCCCAATACGTCTTTGGTCTTACTCTACCTTTCTGCATGCCCACCATATTCAACCTCTCACACCTCCTCACAGTGTATGACCACCTACTCATCACATATCCGAATCATTCCAGCCCCACTTTCCGTATCTTATCCTTCACCGGGGGCGTGCCCGAGTGCCGAATATCTTCATTCCCGACCCTATCTATTCTAGTAAATGCTCAAACATCCATCTCAGCATCATTATCTCCGTTACTTTCATCTTCTGGACATGTTCTTGATCGGCCAACTCCAGTCCATACAACATAGTCAGTCTAACCACCACTTCGTAGAATTTGCTTTAAGTCTTGCTAGCACATTCTTATCACACAAGACACCAGAAGCAAGATTCTATTTCATCCACACTGCTCCAATATTATGTGTGATATCCTCGTCAATCTCCCCTTTATCTTTGATTATTGACCCAGGATACTTGAAACTCTCACTCTTGGGGATGACTTGGATAGGATGACTTGTGTATCAATCCTTACTTCCTGCTTCATGAGTTACGATACTGAACTTGCACTCCATTTATTAGGTTTTAGTCATTCTCATTCCGGTGTTTGTCTCCATATCTCCAGCCGAACGTTAACTCTGCCTCGTATTTCATCAACCAGTCATCCGAAAATAACATGATCCGAATCTCCCCTTGAATGTGCCACGCCGGTATATCCATCACCAAGGCAAATAAGAACGGGCTAAGAGCTGAATCTAGGTGCGACCCCATCACGAATGAAAAGTGTCCCGAGTCTCCTCCCACTGCCCTTGCCCGGGTCTTAGCTCTATCATACATATTCTTAAGCGTCCTAATGTAAGATACAAGAACACCTCCAGCCTCCAAACACCTCCATAGAACTTCCCTTAGGACTTTGACGTACGCTTTTTCCAGATCAATGAATACGATATGCAAGTCACTCTTCATTTCCAGATCAATGAACACCATTTTGTAGGAACATTGATGCAGGATAAGTCTACTTTTGCTGATGTATTAAGGAAGATCTCTAAGATACAGAAGACTGGTACATGAACGAGCTATGTTACATTATGTTACGAGAGAGGTGAATGTCCATTTTAATTTTTGGGTGTGTTTGGTATGAAGGAAAATATTTTCTAATTTTTCCATGTTTGGTTGACTTAAATATTTTGAAAAGTATTTTCCTCATGAGTAAAAAAAATATTTTCCAAAACTTTTTTTCAACCTTTACAATAACAACCATAACAACCCAGCAAAATCCCATTAATAGAGTCTGGGGAAGGTAGTGTGTACGCAGACCTTGCCCCTACCCCGAAGGGATAGAGAGGCTGTTTTCGAAAGACCCTCGGCTCAAGAAAACAAAAAGACAAAAAGGAGACAATATTAATATCAACAAAGAAATCATATGAAAAACAGGAACAACATAAAATTCAGAAGAAAGATGCAGAGCAAAAGCAATAGCTAGTAAATAGTTCCTGCGCTGAAAAGTGAAATAGTAAGACACAACATTGCCACTAACTATCCTAGACAAAAACCCTACCAGACTGGTCTCGCAATGGTACAAAGTAAGGAAAGACTCAGACTATCTCCTAATCTACAACCTTAATACTCGATCTCCACATCTCCCTATCTAGTGTCATGCCCTCGAAAATCTGAAGCCTCGCAATATCCTATCTGATCACCTCTCTCCAATACTTCTTAGGTCGCCATATACCTCTTCTCGTGCCCTCCACAACCAACTGCTCATATCTTCTTACTAGCACATCTGGGCTTCTCCTCTGAACATGCCCGAATCATCTGAGTCTCCACATGAACCTTCTCCCGAATATCATCATTCCTAATCTTATCCATTCTAGTGTGCCCACACATCCACCTCAACATCCCCATTTTCGCTACTTTCATCTTCTAGATATGTGAGTTCTTTACAGGCCAACACTCAGCCCCATACATCATGGCCGGTCTAACAACCACTTTATTGAACTTACCTTTGAGTAACGATGGCACTCTCTTATCACATAAGACTCCAGATGCTAACCTCCACTTCATCCATCCTACACCAATACGATGTGTAACATCCTCATCGATCCCCCCCCGTGGATAACCGACCCAAGATACTTGAAGTTGCCTATACTTGGGATGACCTGTGATTCAAGCCTCACATCCACGTCCACTTCCCCCGGCACAGAGCTAAACTTACATTCCAGGTATTCCGTCTTCGTCCTGCTTAGCTTGAAACCCTTAGACTCAAGGGCCTGTATCCAAACCTCTAGCCTATCATTAACACCAGCTCGTGACTCATCAATCAGAACTATGTCATCGGCAAAATAGCATGCACCATGGCACCTCCCTTTGAATATGGTGTGTTAACGCGTCCAGCACCAGGGCGAACAAAAATGGATCGAGGGCAGTAATAACTAGGGATTTTTTCAAGTTTTATGCTCCTTCTTGCTTACGCTTTGGTTATAAATTATGTCAAAATAGTCCCAAAAGGCTCATAAATGTGCTTGATTGCAGGTTTGATCGACAAAGTGACGAAATGTCAAAGATCGGCTCAAAGAGAGTGAAACCTACTCAAGTATAAAAGACAAGGCAAACTGAGGGCAAAAAGGCCTAGTGCAGCCGCATGAGACTTTGTGCGGTCCGCACTAGGTAGATTCAGAGAGATGGCAAAACCAGGCTTCAGGTAATGTGGCCGCAGTACATAGTACGCGGTCCTCGGTAAAGGCTCCGCGGCCGCACTACCATTTTGTGCGGTTCCCGGAAGGGAGATTCAGAGAGTTGAAGTTGCCAGATTCTAAGCCCATGCTGTCCGCGGTCATCTTTGTGCGGTCCGCAGAGCCCAACTTTAGAGATCCAAGTTTCGAAGTTCAAGAGCCTAGTGCAGCCGCAGTCCATTTTGTGCGGCCCACACTGACCCCGCATGGGTATTTTTGTCCAGTTTTTCCAGTTTATTATAAATAGAACATTGCCCATTTTTAGGGCAAGCAGTTAATTCCAAAACATAGCTGCGCTCTTGAGAACTCATTTTGTAGCCATTTTTGGCATCTTAGCTTCAAATTAACGAAAGATTCTTGTATTTTAATTTAGCATTTAATTAATATGTCTTGTTCTTCATCTATTTCTTCATTTTCTTCTTCAAGTATGAGTAGCTAAACCCATTAGCTAGGGTTGTGGCTCAACCCTAGTGTGGGTACTTGATGGGTGTTGCCATCTAGGGTTAGATTGACTATGTGTGTTTGCTATTTGGGTTGATTTTATGTTTTAATCTATGAATTGGTGGTTGCAAACACTGATTTGAGCTTTGTGGATTTGACTCTTCTTGAGAAAGAGAGTCTAAGTCTCCAAAATTGAACCAACAAGGAAATGGGATGGACTCATGAGAAATGATAGTCCCAATTAACGGGTTAAACCTCGAGAGAGTAATCACCCTACTTGAACCCTAATTACTTGATCTAATTTTCCTACCCATTTGGTTTCAAGAGAGTCAATTGGGTACAATCACTCTCTCTACCGAGAGGTGTGAGAGTGGGTGAAATTGTGCAACAATTATAACAAAATGTCAATCGAACCTTAGTAACACCTACCCGTCAATTAACCACCTAGGTGCTATCATGACCCTAGTGCCTTTCTCCCCATTAGATACAACCTTAACAATTATCTCGTAGCATAATCTAGTTTTGATTAGTAGTTTGATAATAGTAGTTTATAGTTGGAAAACCCAAAAATGTTGAAAGTGACATTTAGAACAATTACACGGCTCTAGTCTAGATAGATACCCAACTCCAATTTCTAGCTCCCTAAGGAATTCGATCCCGACCCTCATATCGGGTAAAAGCTATTGCGACCCTCTCTCGCTGCTCTTTAGTGGTACAGAGTTGGCAGCGATCACTTTTTGGCGCTGTTGCCGGGGAGCTAACAGTTTTGACTATCTATTTAGTTAGTTTTGTGTTTTGTTCTTCTTTCCTTCTTGGTTGCTAATTTTGTTTGTGTCGATTACTCAGGTACAAATGGCTCTCAATGCTAATGACCCTTTTGGCAACGTGATTGCGGGGGAGGAGGTAGATGATATTGATCAAGATGAGGTTCCTAAATTACCTCAAGATCAAAGTAGAGGCTGTCAGACCAATGCAAATGACAACAAAAATGTTCCAGACCCTCCTCCGCCACCGCCAAGAGTGGCTCCAAGAGTCCTCCCAAATCAAGGGTATGCGAGTGCTATTGTCCCTCCCTAAATTCGAGCGGGGAATTTTCAAATAACCACTGTTATGTTGACCTTGCTCGAGCAACATGGATATTTTACGGGCGCCTTCGATCAAAATGCTTACAAGCATCTCGAGGGGTTCGTAGATACTTGTTGGGGGAGCAAGCAGACGAATGTGTCTGAAGATGCTCTTAAGTTGAGACTTTTCCTGTTCTCACTTCAGGGAAAGGCATTGGATTGGCTAGAGAGACTCCCCAACCATTCCATCACAACATGGAATGAGTTGGCGGACAAGTTTATTGCTAAATTTTTCTCACCCTGGCATATGGCGGCACTTCGAGATGAGATATTGGCCTTCAAACAAGAGCCGACGAAACCTTTGCATGAGATTTGGGAGCGGTATAGAACAATGGTGAAGGAATGACCCAATAATGACATGACAAAAAATATGATCCAACAAAACTTCTATCGGGGCATCAACACCACTAATCAATGCATTGTGATCCAATTGGCCGGAGGTAACTTTATGAAGCTTCCCTACAATGAAGCTTGTGATATTTTGGATGAAATGGCCGACACTTCTTCGACATGGCAAAGCAGAGCGAATGTGCCCCAAGGTGGCCCCACGGTCATCCATTTGCATAAGGAATTGTCGGTCAAGATATTGCCGAGTTTACTATTACTATGAACCAATTGGCGAAGACGCAATTGCAACAAGTCCAAAATTCTTGCTAAGTCAATGCCATGGAGGGAATGAATATGCTTAAAAGGAGGCAAAGAGGGCAACAATCTCAAGGGAATTGTTAACAATATGACAACAATGATGGTGGTGGTTTTTCAAATGAGTGTTATGATGAGCAAAGCGAAGAGGTTCAATATGTCAATAACTATTAAGGAAATCGAGGCAACTCTTCAAACCAACAATGGCGGCCCCAAGGAAATGGGGGAAATCAACAAGGTAGTGGTAATTGGAACAACAACAACCAATGCGGTAATTGGGGGAACAACGATTCGGGCAACCAAGGGAACTGGAATGGGAATAACAACAACAATTGGAACCAGAACAATGGTCAAGGCGGGTGGAATAACAATGGAAATCAAGGAAATCGAGGGCAAGGTTTTCAAAGGCCCCCGATGTATCAACAACCGAAAAATCCACCTCCGTTTCAATCTCAAGGGTCTAGTTCTCCAGGATATGATATGGGAAGAATTGAAGTATTGTTCGAACAAATGATGAAGAATAACCAAGATTCTGATACTCAATTGGCTTCCCACAATACCTCTATTTGGAATTTGGAGGTGCAAATAGGTCAACTTTCTCAATTATTAAATACTCGCCCTAAGGGTGCTCTACCAAGTGATACAGTAGTGAATCCAAAGGGTGGGAACAATAACAATCATGTGATGGCAGTTGCAACAAGAAGTGGGAGAGGTGGTGATGTGAATGCCTCGAAAGAAAATCAAGTAGTGGATGATGACGTTGGGTTCCGAGAATATGTGAGTCCTATAATTATTGAAGATGTGGTTGAGACAATATGAACAATGAAGTAAGGATAGATATTGATGAGGCCAAGGTGGAAACTCAAGATGCCGTGAACCCGTCTAGGGAACACGTGATTGACATGCC
The DNA here is from genome assembly GCA_026770625.1 of Nicotiana glauca. Classification (NCBI taxonomy): domain Eukaryota; kingdom Viridiplantae; phylum Streptophyta; class Magnoliopsida; order Solanales; family Solanaceae; genus Nicotiana; species Nicotiana glauca. Next base: position 132,950 of record MU677498.1, read on the forward strand.
CGAGCGGGTGGTGCCCAAAGCCAAGGTACCTTTACCTAGGTCACCTCCGCCTTATCCTCAAAGGCTTGCAAAGAAAATAAATGATAATCAATTCAAAACGTTCATTGATATGATGAAGAGCTTGTCCATAAATGTTCCATTGGTGGAAGCCCTTGAACAAACGCTGGGCTATGCAAATTTCATGAAGGATTTGGTGACGAAAAAGCAGTCAATGGATTGTGAAACAATAAAGATGACTCATCAAGTGAGTGCTATCGTGCATTCAATGGCCCTAAAACTTTAAGACCCCGAGGCTTTTACTATCCCTTGCACTATCGGTAGTGAGGATTTTGCCAAAGCCCTTTATGACTTGGGGGCTAGCATAAATTTAATGCCTTATCCAGTCTTCAAGACTTTGGGAATTGGGCAACCTAGGCCACCCTTAATGAGACTTCAAATGGTGGATCGATCGATGAAGCGACCCTTGAGCATAATTGACGATGTGCTTGTCCGGGTGGACAAGTTTATATTGCCGGCCAACTTTGTCATTTTGGATTGTGAAGTGGACTACGAAGTCCGAACTATTCTAGGGAGACCTTTCCTTGCAACGGGGAACATATTGGTTGATGTTGAAGCGGGTGAGATAACTTTCCAAGTGGGAGATGAGAAGGTCATATTCCATGTTTGCAAATCCATGAAGCAACCCAATAGCACCGAGGTGTGCTCATTTGTGGACATTGTCAAAGCTGTGATAGTGGATGACACAAGTTCTATGATTAAAGTGGAGAATCCCCTTGAGGCCGTGCTTCTAAATATGGATGTCAATGATGATGCAAGTAGAGTGGAGTGCGTGAATTCTTTGCACGGTATGGGCTCCTATTCTTATGAGCCTAGGAAATTGTCGTTGGATCTTAAAAATCAGAAAACTCCACCAACTAAACCATCTATTGCGGAGCCACCGGTGTTGGAGTTGAAACCACTTCCTCCACACCTCAGGTATGAGTTCTTGGGCTTGAGTTCTATTTTACCAGTTATTATTTCTTCTTGCCTCACTAACTTGCAGGTAGACACCACTTTGGCGGTTCTCAAAAGGAGGAAGAAAGCAATTGGGTGGACATTGGCCGACATTCGGGGAATAAGCCCCGCATTCTGCATGCATAAAATCATTTTGGAGGAGGATGTAAGGCCTTCCTTAGAGCACCAAAGGAGTCTCAATGGGGCAATGCAAGAGTTGGTGTAGAAAGAAGTGATCAAATGGCTAGGTGAGGGTGTGGTTTATCCAATCTCCGATAGTTCATGGACTTCTCCGATCCAATGTGTGCCAAAGAAAGATGGGATGACGGCAGTGATAAATTATGACAATAAACTTATTCCCACTCAAACCATTACCGGGTGGAGAGTTTGTATGGACTACCGCAAGCTCCACAAGGTGACCCGAAAAGATCATTTCCCATTGCCATTCCTTGACCAAATGCTAGATCGTCATATGTGGCGCGCTTTCTATTGATTTCTAGATGGTTACTCGAGGTACAATCAAATTCTAATTGCCACGGAGGACCAAGAGAAGACTATCTTTACCTGTCCTTATGGCACTTTCGCTTTCTCTCGAATGCCATTTGGATTGTGTAGTGCTCTAGCGACTTTCCAACGTCGCATGATAGCTATTTTAATGGCATGGTGGAAGATATCTTGGAGGTCTTCATGGATGATTTCAACGTTGTTGGGGATTCTTTTGATGAGTGTTTGGTAAACTTGGATAGAGTGCTGGCCCGGTGTAAAGACACCAACCTTGTTCTCAATTGGGAAAAGTGCCATTTCATGGTTGAAGAGGAAATAGTGTTGGGACACAAAATTTCTAAGAATAGGATTGAAGTAGATAAAGCCAAGATCAAGGTGATTTCAAGGCTACCTCCCCCCACTTCTATCAAAGGGGTGAGGAGTTTTCTTGGGCACGTAGGGTTTTACCGGTGGTTTATAAAGGATTTATCGAAGGTGGTAAACCCCTTGTGCAAGTTGCTAGAGAAAGATTCTAAGTTTATGTTTGATGAGATATGCATGGAGGCCTTTGAACTTTTAAAGCTTAAGTTGACCACTACCCAAATCATTACCTCACCATGTTGGAGTTTACCCTTCGAGCTTATATGCGACGCAAGTGATGTGGCGGTTAGGGCTATTTTGGGTCAAAAGGTTAATAAAATGTTCCACCCGGTGTACTACGCAAGCAAGACCATGAACGAAGCTCAAAGGAACTACACAGTCACCGAGAAGGAATTGTTGGCCATAGTTTTTGCAATGGAAAAGTTTCAACCATAACTTATGGGGGCTAAAGTTATTATGCACACCGATCATGTCGCCCTTAGGTATTTGATGACAAAGAAAGACTCAAAAGCAAGGTTGATAAGATGGGTGTTACTTCTCCAAGAATTTGATCTAGAAATAATGGACCGAAAAGGTAGCGAGAATCAAGTGGCGGACCACTTATCCCGTTTGGAGGAAGAGGGGAGGCCTTGTGATGGCCTAGAGATTAATGACTCATTTCCTGACGAGCAACTCCAAGCAGTGTCAATGAATTCCATGCCATGGTTTGCCGATGTTGCTAACTACCTTGTTACCAGAATAATCCCGTGTGAGCTCTTTTCTAACCAAAGGAAGAAGCTCAAGCGGGATAGCTTGGATTTTTATAGGGACGAGCCATATTTGTTCAAGATTTGCACGGATGGTTTGATTCGACGGTGTGTTTCGGAAGAAGAACAATTGAGTATTTTGGAGGCTTGTCATTCCTCACCCTATAGTGGCCATCATGGCGGGGTGAGGACGGCTTCGAAAGTTTTGAGTTGTGGCTTTTATTGGCCAACCTTCTTCAAAGATGCAAGTGATCTAGTGAAAGGATGTGATCAATGTCAATGAGCGGGCGGGATTTCCAAGAAAGATGAGATGCCTCTAAACACAATTCTTGAAGTGGATATCTTTGATGTATGGGGGATCGATTTTATGGGCACTTTTGTGAGCTCGTGTGGGAACACCTACATCCTTGTAGCGGTTGATTATGTATCAAAGTGGGTTGAGGCCGTGGCCTTTCCCAACAATGAAGCTAGGAGTGTAGTGGCATTTCTAAAGAAGAGCATTTTCACAAGGTTTGGTACACCGCGAGCAATCATTAGTGATGGCAGATCGCATGTTTGCAATAGAGCTTTTGATTCCTTGCTCTCCAAGTATGGTGTCAATCACAAAGTCTCTACACCGTATCATCCTCAAGCAAGTGGCAGGTTGAAGTGTCTAATAGGGAGATCAAGAGAATTTTGTCTAAAACTGTCAACGCCAATAGGGCCGATTGGTCTAAAAAGTTAGATGATGCTCTATGGGCTTACCAGACCGCTTACAAGACCCCAATTGGTATGTAGCCATACCGGTTGGTTTTTGGCAAAGCATGTCACCTACTAGTGGAATTAGAGCATAAGGTCATGTGGGCCTTGAAGAAGCTTAGTCTTGCGTGGGATGTTACAGCTAATCTTCGTGTTGAACCACTCAATGAACTTGATGAATTCTGGTTCCATACATACTCTAGTTCGTCCTTGTATAAGGACAAGATTAAGTACCTTAATGACAAATATGCTCGGGGAAACGAGTTCAAATTTGGTGATTTGGTCCTCTTGTTCAATTATCGTTTAAGGTTGTTTCAGGGAAAGCTGAAATCTAAGTGGAGTGGTCCATTTGAAGTTGTATTTGTGACCCCGTTTGGTGCTCTTGATCTCAAGAACAAAAATGGTAAAGTTTTAAGAGTTAATGGGCACTGGGTCAAGCATTATCTTGGTAAATTTGATGATAGCCACATGGTGGCACTTCTCTATCTAAACTGATTTGCTGGTAACATGCGTCGTGCTGCGAAGTTATATCAGGTGCTTCTTGGGAGGCAACCCATATCTTTTTCCTCTTGTTTTCTTTGATTTACTTTGTAGCGCTGGTTTTATTTTTGAGCTAATTAGGTGTGAGATGGTGCAAGAATTGTTTTGATGCAGTGCAAAACATTTTGGAAAAATTGAACAGTCTCTGAAAGTGCCAGTGCGGTCGCATTGCACTTTGTGCGGTCCGCAATGGTGAAGGCCAAGTGAGGTGCTCTCTGAAGTTATCCAGGCGGCCGCATTCCATTTAGTGCGGACCGCGGTGGACCTCCGCAGCCGCGGTCTGGTTTTGTGCGGACATCAGAGGTTGCCTTCTCAAGCTTCTTTTGAATACACCCAGCGCGGTCCACGGTCTATTTTGTGTGGCCACGCTGGTAGGTGAGGATGGGTCCTACATGATTTCTATAAATAGACCTCAGGGGCCACCATTTACACTTTTTGAAATTTTAACACTCAGAACCCTAAAAGTTACTGTTCATACTCTCTTGTGACCATGACTCTTGTTTAGATTGATTACTTGCATTCCATCTTCACAACTAGTAACATTTCATCCATTTTTCTTTGTTTAATTTTATAATTTCATTATATTTTCATGTCCAGTAGCCCACAACTTCTTCTTCTTCCCATGTGTCTTTAATTGTTAGCTTAGGTTAGTGTAAATGTTGGTTTTTGTGTGTTTGGTGAACTTGTTGAACTGGGTAATTGAGTAGGGACAAACTCTAGGTAAATACTTGAACAAATTTGCAAAAATTGGAAACCCTAACTCAGTTCCAGGTTTGGACACCCACCGCGGACCGCAGTCGACTTTGTGCTGTCTGCGGTGTCCTCACCGAGGCCGCACTACAACCACGGTGATGAGATTCAGAGAGGTGTCCATAGCCCAATGCGATCACACATAGTTTTTTGCAGTCTGCATTGGCCCACCGCGTCCGCGGTACTATTTTGTGCGGTCCACGGTGGTGAGATTCAGAGAGTGTGTTTGGGGGAAATTATACTTGTGCGGACCTCGGTTATTTCTGTGCGGTCCGTGATGGCCTCAGTACGGCTGCACTACCATTTTGTGCGGCCCGCACTGGCCTGTTCCTGCAACTGTGTCTGCAACTTTCTGCTTCTGTTATGAAATTCATTATACACATCTGTCTTACTATCTCTGATGATACTAACAAAGTTAGATGTTTGTGCTTGCAGACAATGGTTAAACAACAAGGTGGCAGAGGATCACAACAACCCAAGAGAGGTGGTTCCTCCTGCGGGAAGCAAAAGATGAGAAAACTCACTCCCCAAGTTCGGGAAAGTACAAAGAGACTGAGAAAAGTAATAAAAGTTGCAGACAAAGATGCTTCTCATTTATCGAGGAGTGAGTACGAGCCTTCACAGGATGTCTCCTCAAATTCTATACCCACACATGTCCCTAACTGGCCCGGGAGATTTAGACTGACTGATGACTCCCCTCCAGCTTCACCCAATGCCCAAGATTCAGAGCGTATATCTTCTAAGTCGTCTAAGGGCTCAGCAGCCGACAGCGGTGAGTACTCCACCTCTGCCACAACTTCATTATCCGAGGAGAGTTCAGGCGGAGGTGATGAGGGTGGTGATGGTAGTGATGAGGAGGTGCCTCAGAGTGGTGTGCCTCAGGTTGGGGGTATTGCCCAGACTAGAGATCTTGTAGAGTGGGCGGATAGATTTGTGAGCTAATTAGCATTCCACAAGTTTAGGGAGTGGTGGCCTATGCGAAAGTTGATTTTAGAGAGGAGCTTCGTTGACAGAGATCTCCTACCCTTAAACCCCAATGTGCATAGACAGTTTTGGACTCGAATGGGGTGGGCGCACTTCATGGATGAGTGTGTGAATGCTAACGAACACATGGTCAAGGAATTTTATAGCAATGTAGCCCACAACTTGAAGGGGACCAAAGTGATTAAGGTTCGAAACAAAAATGTAGTGTTCACCGGAAAGGCACTCAATGAATACCTGGGTTTCGATGACGAAGATGAGACCTTTACAATGAAAAGTTAGCGATGGGAGAGGAAGTTAGTCCGTGGTTAGCTTCATACCTTGAAATCCCGGGTACTGATCCAGATTGGTTGATAGCGGGGGTCAAGATACTTCGGAGAACCCTCAACTTTGAGGCTAGGGGTTGGTTGATATTTGTGTGCAGCCAGCTTGATCCCATGATCAGACTATCTCTCTCTCCCGGGATGTTCTAGTTGCTTCGATCATGGTAGGGTACCCTATCAATGTAGGGAATGTGATATCCAGATGCATTTCCCTGGTTGGTACTGAGGCCGACAGGAACTACCCCTTCCCCAACACCCTGACCATGTACTTCCTAGACCTGAAGGTGGAGAAAAAGCCTTTTGATGTCAAGGTTAAACCGGTGGATCCGTTCTTGTGGTACAGTTTAAAGGGGACAAACCCAAGGAAAAAAATTAAAAGCCACCTGCCTCAGCCCCAACTGGCCAGTCTGAAGAGGTGATTGCGGTGGAGCCCTCCACTGAGCTTTCCATTGAGCCTGCCTCTACAGTTGCTGCCATGCCTCCTGGACCTTCTACTTCGGCTGGTCCCTCTACTTCAGCTGGCCCGGGGATTCCATCTTCTCGGCCCCATCCTATCACTGCCCACCAGCTGAGCCAGACACTGCATAGCTTGAACAACTGGATGTCAGCTGCATCATCCAAGTTGTCCACATTGTCTTCTACCATTGCGGCTCAGTTGACACCATATCGAGCGCAAATTCTAGAGTCCATTGAGGACACATTGAAGAAGCTCCCAAAGAACCAGGAAAAGGTTATTAGTACTCAGACTGCCTTGTCTAAGGCAATGGATTCACATAGCAAGGCTCTGAAGGAGCTTGCCAGGGAGCACAATAAACTGCGCAAAACACGGGCTTCCAAAGAGTCTATGAAGGAGCTTAGAGATGATGTGGACAAGCTGAAGGCAGACCAGCTGCCTTTAGACTTGCTATTTGCGGATCCAGCTCTAGCAGCAGTTCCAGCAGCAGAGCCACAGTAGGTGCAGTCACAGAGGCCTCCAAAAAAAGGAGGAAGCTCCCTAGTGCAGATGAGGCGATCAACCAGTTGGCGGACCCATCGGAGGCTTCCTTCAGTCAGCCACAGGATGCCCCTGATATTTAGCCCGTCCAGGTCCAGGCCCCAGTCCCAGCAGCTGAGCAGCAGGAGACCGGTAACCAGTCTGAGGTTCCCGCGCATACAGAGGACCCGGGGACCACTCATGTTCCCAGCAGACTGACGAGGCTTAAGGAGTTCCCATATCCTTTCCTTATGTTTCATGGTGCTTATTTTGCTTTAGTTGGCATTAGGGACAATGCCAACTTTTATTTGAGGGGGCGTGCCCTACTTTTTATCCATGGATGACTGTATATACATACTGATTTAGTTTATGCTTTCTTTGATTATTCATTTGGTCTGTATATGTTCTTACATTTTAGTTACTTTTATCGCACTTTTTGTCTTGCATTTGGTCTGTGCATAAAGTTACATTATTTTATATATTCGTCCCCCGTAGTATATTCACTCCCCTATTGTACATATTCATTTTATTCTCTATTTTTGCAATTTTTTTTTTCATTTTTTAGCTTCTTATATAGGCTCGTAGCCTTTTGTTTTTGTTTTTGGACGTTTTAATAAGCCTTTTTTTTAATGCCACGGTTCTTTCCAAATGTGGAGTATTGTGTGAACCGGGTGGCTCTTCCCAATGATAGATGGCGTGACAACCTTCTTAAGGGTTTGAGTCCGTTTTTGTTTTTCTTATTTTCAGTAGTTTATAGTTAAGGGTACCTCAAGCAAAGCTTCACTTGGGCCTAGCACATTTTCCTTTTATCCCATGGTCAAAGACAAAATGTTGTGTCTAGGATGGTAAAAGTTGTGGCTTTGAGACTCTTGCGTTGGCCGATAATCATCAAGTATTTCTTTCGGGACCATTTTGGGCTCAAATCGTATCTAAAGTTGTTGTGGGTCCCCCACTCTATGTCTTTAGCAATCCTAAAAGCTTGTGTGGTGAGAAATCGAACTATAAGTCCAAGTCCCGAGCCATTGGTCTAGAAATTGCCCTGAATGTTTGTTGAGGTGAAATCTTGAGTGAAATTTAACTTGAGAAGTGATTATAGGCTCTCCTTGATCCAAATGATGCTTTGAACAATTCCATGGCCTACTAATGATATGATGCAAAGTTAACCCTTTTGAGCCTTAGACCTTCTTATTTCAAGAACCATATTACAAGCCTATACCCGTTTTAAAATATACCCTCTTTTGGCACCCGATCTTTCCTTGAGCATGTGGAAAGAGTATAAGTTTGGGGGGAGATATGAGGATGACATCGAAGTGGTATAAGGAACAAAAATGAAGAATTAAAAGGCAATGAAAAAGAAAGAGAAGCAAAAGAATGTTCAATGTGAAAAGAATAAAAAGGAATTCAAGAAAAGGAAAAGAAAGAAAGGTGTGGAAAGTTGAAAAAGGAGAAACGGTTTTGAAGTGCATAAGAAAGAGTGAAAATGTGTCTCTCTAACCCCTTAGAAAGAAGTGAAATGACTCAAAGAGTCAAGAGAATTGTGCCAAATGAATCAAAAGAAGTGCTTAAGGGAAGATTGTACCCACTTGAACAAAAACATGTCCTACCCTAACCCAAAAGCCTTCACAATGACTCCACAAAAGCCCTATATGATCTTGAGTTGAATGAAGCTTGCATTAGTGGATATTTACATAAGGGTCAAACATATGGTACCTAGAGCCGGAATTGTGACTTTTTCTTAAGAGAGATAAGGTAATTCCCATTAACCTCAATTTTTGTGTCCATACTCTAAAAGGTGAGGTTTGCTTAAAGAGAGTTGAGGATGTGTGAGTTTGGTGTTCCACAATGACTAAAGTAATTGAGAGAGTTCTTTGATGTAATGAGTCAACTCTTAATGCTCTTGTGTCATGCTTAATCTATGGTATTTCAAAGGTTAAATGTTGTTAATAATTCATTCGTATTGAGGGCAATTGTTAGTCCCAATTGATGCTTCTTGGGGATAATTTAGGATAGCTGAAAATACTTGGATTTAACCTTAAGGGGTGGGTCTTATTTTGTTTGCTTGAGGACAAGCAAAAGCTTAAGTTTGGGGGAGTTGATAACTATGGATTTTGTCAAGTTTTATGCTCCTTCTTGCTTACGCTTTGATAATAAATTGTGATAAAATAGTCCCAAAAGGCTTATAAATGTGCTTGATTGCAGGTTTGATCGACAAAGTGACGAAATGTCAAAGATCGGCTCAAAGGGAGTGAAACCTGCTCAAGTATCAAAGACAAGGCAAACCGAAGGCAAAAAGGCCTAGTGCGATTGCATTCGACTTTGTAGATTCAGAGAGATGGCAAAACCAGGCTTCAGGCAATGCGACAGCGGTACATATTGCACGATCCGCAGTGAAGGCTCCACGGTCGCACTACCATTTTGTGTGGTCCACGGAAGGGAGATTCAGAGATTTGAAGTTGCTAGATTCTAAGCCCATGTGGTCTGCGGTCATCTTTGTACGGACCGTGCTAGCTACCTCTGTGGCCATGGTCCATTCTGCGCGGTCCGCGGAGCCCAACTTTAGAGAGCTAAGTTTTGAAGTTCAAGAGCCTAGTGTGGTCGCGGTCCATTTTGTGCGGCCCGCACTGACCCCACATGGGTACTTTTGTCCAGTTTTTCCAGCTTAGTATAAATAGAACATTGACCATTTTTAGGGTAAGCAGTTAATTCCAGAACATAGCTGCGCTCGTGAGAACTCATTTTGTAGCCATTTTTGGCATCTTAGCTTCAAATTAACGATAGATTCTTGTAATTTAGCATTTAATTAATATGTCTTGTTCTTCATCTATTTCTTCATTTTCTTCTTCAAGCATGAGTATCTAAACCCATTAGCTAGGGTTGTGGATTAACCCTAGTGTGGGTAATTGATGTGTGTTTCCATCTAGGGTTAGATTGACTATAAGTGTTTTCTATTTGGGTTGATTTTATGTTTTAATCTATGAATTAGTGGATGCAAACACTGATTTGAGCTTTGTGGATTTGATTCTTCTTGAGAAAGAGAATCTAAGTCTCCAAAATTGACCCAACAAGGAAATGGGATGGACTCATGAGAAATGATAGTCCCAATTAACGAGTTAAACCTCGAGAAAGTGATCACCCTACTTGAACCCTAGTTTCTTGATCTAATTTGCATATCCATTTGGTCTCGAGAGAGTCAATTGGGTACAATCACTCTCTTTACCGAGAGGTGTGAGAGTGGGTAAAATTCTGCAATAGTTATAATAAAATGTCTATCGAACCTTAGTAACACCTACCCGTCAATTAACAACCTAGGTTATGTCACGACCCTAGTGCCTTTCTCCCCATTATATACAACCTTAGGAATTATCTCGTAGCATAATCTAGTTTTAATTAGTAGTTTGATAATAGTAGTTTATAGTTGACAAACCCAAAAATGTTGGAAGTGACATTTAGAATAATTACACGGCTCTAGTCTAGATAGATACCCAACTCCAATTTCTAGCTCCCTAAGGAAATCGATCCCGACCCTCATATCGGTAAAAGCTATTGCGACCCTCTCTCGTTACTCTTTAGTGGTACAGAGTTGGCAGCGATCATTTTTTGGCACCTTTGTCGGGGTGCTAACAGTTTTGGCTATCTATTTAGTTAGTTTTGTGTTTTGTTCTTCTTTCCTTCTTGATTACTAATTTTATTTGTGTCGATTACGCAGGTACAAATGGCTCTCAATGCTAATGACCCTCTTGGCAACGTGATTGCGGGGGAGGAGGTAGATGATCTTGATCAAGATGAAGTTCCTGTTTTACCTCAAGATCAATGTAGAGGCCTTCAGGCCAATGCAAATGACAACAACAATGTTCCAGACCCTCCTCGCCACCGCCAAGAGTGGCTCCAAGAGTCTTCCCAAATCAAGGGTATGCGAGTGCTATAGTCCCTCCCCGAATCCGGGTGGGAAACTTTCAAATAACCACTGTAATGTTGACCTTGCCTGAGCAACATGGATATTTTATGGGCGCCTCCGATCAAAATGCTTACAAGCATCTCAAGGGTTCGTAGATACTTGTTGGGGGAGCAACCAGACGAACTCGTCCGAAGATGCTCTTAAGTTGAGACTTTTCCCGTTCTCACTTCAGGGAAAGGCTTTGGATTGGCTAGAGAGACTCCCCAACCATTCCATCACAACTTGGGATGAGTTGGTGGATAAGTTTATTGTTAAAATTTTCTCACCCGGGCATATAGCGGCACTTCAAGATGAGATATTGGCCTTCAAACAAGAGCCGACGAAACCTTTACATGAGATTTGGGAGCCGTATAGAATAATGGTGAAGGAATGCCCCAATAATGACATGACGGTGAATATGATCCAACAAACCTTCTATCGGGGCATCAACACCACTAATCAATGCATTGTGAACCAATTGGCGGGAGGTAACTTTATGAAGCTTCCCTACAATGAAGCTTGTGATATTTTGGATGAAATGGCCGACATTTCTTCGGCATGGCAAAGTAGAGTGAATGTTCCCCAAGGTGACCCCACGGTCATCCATTTGCACAAGGAATTGCATGATCATGGTCAAGCTATTGCCGAGCTTACTACTACTAATGAACCAATTGGCGAAGGTAGAATTGCAAAAAGTCCAAAATCCTCGCCAAGTCAATGCCATAGAGGGAGTCAATATGCTTAAAAGGAGGCAAAGAGGGCAACAATATCAAGGGAATTGTGAAAAATATGACAACAATGAGGGTGGTGGTTTTTCAAATGAGTGTTATGATGAGCAAAGTGAAGAGGTTCAATATGTCAATAATTATCAAGGCAATCGAGGCAACTCTTCAAACAAACAATGGCGACCCCAAGGAAATTGGGCAATCAACAAGGTGGTGGTAATTGAAACAACAACAACCAAGGTAGTAATTGGGGGAACAACAATTCGGGCAACCAAGGGAATTGGAATGGGAATAACAACAACAATTGGAATAAGAACAATGGCCAAGGCAGGTGGAATAACAATGGAAATCAAGGCAATCGGGGGCAAGGTTTTCAAAGTCCCCTAATGTATTAACAACCAAACAATCCGCCTCCGTTTTAATATCAAGGGTATAGTTCTTTAGGCAATGATATGGGAAGAATTGAAGTGATGTTCGAACAAATGATGATGAAGAACTAAGATTCCGATGCTCAATTGGCTTCCCACAGTACGTCTATTCGGAATTTGGAGGTGCAAATAGGCCAACTTTCTCAATCGTTAAATACTCACCCTAAGGGTGCTCTACCAAGTGATACAGTAGTGAATCCAAAGGTTGGGAACAATAGCAATCATATGATGGCGGTTACAACAAGAAGTTGGGAGAGGCGGTGATGTGAATGCCTCGAAAGAAAATCAAGTAGTGGATGATGACGTTGGGTTCCAAGAAGATGTGAGTCCTTTAATTGTTGAAGATGTGGTTGAGAACTATGTGAACAATGAAGTAAGGATAGATATTGATGAGGCCAAGGTGGAAACTCAAGATGCCGTGAACCCGTCTAGGGAACACGTGATTGATATGCCCGAGCCAGTGGTGCCCAAAGCCAAGTAACCTTTACCTAGGCCTCCTCCTCCTTATCCTCAAAGGTGTGACGACCCAAAGGGTCATCACCTGTTTTCCTCATCTATTCTGTGCTTTCGAGGCCTTGAAAACCTCATTTTCTATCGCCTCGATTTACATGTGCAGTCTGGGCGCATAGCCGAAAAATTTTTGTGTTGAAATAAGTGAATTCTGTGAAAAATTTGAAGAATTTTGATATTAATATGATTATAGTTGAATTTGGTCAAAATTTTTGGTAAACGGACCCGGACCCTAGATTGGACGGTCTCGGAAGGTCCGTAGAAAAATATGGGACTCGGGCATGTGCCCGGAGTCGAAAT
>MU677502.1:3087-23087 GCA_026770625.1 Nicotiana glauca
AAAAAATATGCATTTGCATTTAGAAATTAATTTCACATTTAGTAGGTATTAAATCATTTTAGAGCAATTTTAAGAAAACCAAAATATAGCATTTTTGTACTTTAATTTAAAAGTTATCATAAGATGAGAAGCTTAACAAAATACAAAAGAAAATAAAATATAAAATACAAATTACAAAATAAATAAACAAAAGAAAGGAAATACAAAAGATACAACACAAAAATATAATACAAAAAATACATGGCAAAAAAGAAGGCTGAAATTCGGATCAGCTAGCCCAAATCAGTGGCCCAAATGAAACAAACAACCCAGGCCCAAAAGTTGACCATCCGGTCCAGTAGTATAGTTAATAAAACGACGTCGCATGAAGGGCGTTAATAACGGCCGTTGGTTCACCTTAATCCTACTATCCTCGGTCACTCTAAAAATTAGCAAATAAATATTATGTATAACCCTAAATTCAGAGACCCATGTATCATCGTCTCTATCACTTCACCACAGACCCCATCCCACCGTCGCCGGAATTCGCTCTACGGCGGCGGCCGGTGTTCAAATGCCACCAAATTCACGCCACCTCTTCTCCATCATCCTCTCATCACAGTCCCCCTACCAGTTTGCTTCAGAGATTAACCAAACGCTCCGAAATCACCAAACCCTAGCGTCGCCACCACCACCTACGGCGGCGCCGCCACCCCAAACCTCCCAAAATTCACACCCCAAAGTTCTTCCCACTCTCCTCATGCCTGTTGAATGATCTTTTCCCTCGAACCATCATCATCCTCGTCGATTAGTCAGTCGAAGAATCGATCGAATGCTACGTTGATCTCCTCAAGCTCAAGTAGTTCCAATTCACAATCGGGGTCTTTTAAGCCCAGCTCTTGTTCGGGCGTCAAACAAAACAAATTAACAAAAAGAAAGAAGAAAGATAAGTTCTTAATTCCCTATTTTTTGTTTTCTGATTTGCATCGCGCATGTATATAATGATTTTTTCTTGATCTTTTCTTTCTCCATCTCTATATGTTTCTATCGAATTTTTCGATTTATTAGAACACTTATATCTCGGGCATTAATATTAGAATAAGATTAAGGCAATTTCATGTTAATAATAGACGTTTCTTCATCTTGCATTCATAGATGTCCACCCGTAATAGTTGATTCACAATTTGGTTATTTTAAGGTCAAAATATGATTTTCGATTAGTTATAGGTTAATTCTTTTCCTATTACTGAATTAGGTTTTGAAAAGTGTTATTAATATGCTAGCAAACTTTCAGATTAATATATGTGAATTTGTTAGTTGATTCGTTCGCTTTGATAGATTAGTTTTAGATTTTTGTTAATTAGTATTAATTCTGTTTTATCGGCTGATAGGATCTATTTACAATTACTGGTGATTAATTTTCTATTTTGTGATTCTAATTCTATCTAGTGATCCAGTGAATTTAGTTTTAATGTTTTTATTAGTTTGATAATAGGTCTTAGTGTGATTGGTTATAGCTGATTGAAACTCGATTAATAGTTAGTCAATGTTAGGTTTGTTAAAGTTCAGAATAATTCCAATAGTTAATAGTTAGTCAATGATTAAATCTGAAGTTCAAAGGGTTGTAGGTTAATTGAGTAAATTCAACTAATTTTCAGGGGTCTTTTGGGGTTATTAAAAGGGTCAGTAGTAATAAAACTAAGGAGACAGGGGTAATATGGGTAGCATAAAAAGGCAATTCAGTGAATATTAAAAGGAAGTGAGGGTAGAATAGGAATTAAAAGGGGTAGGAATAATATAGAAGCACCTAGAATATTCTAGAATGGGTTGTAATGCAAGTCTTAACAAAATAAGTGCAGTAATTTGTAAGACAAGTCAAAAATAAGAGGTAAAAATAGAAATAGCATAGGGACTAATATGTAAAATAAAATTTGAAATTCCCTCCCATTTTTCTGCCTATAAATAGGCAACAATTCTGCTGAACAAGAAGATTTTTGGAATCTGAGGGACTTTTGAACCCTATAAGCTTTAGAACCCTAGAAAAATTCTAAAAAAGATCAAATAGATTCCAGATCTGAAAATCAAGGATTTCAGGTCCAAATTTTCCTTTCTAGATCAAAATGCTTCCAAAAAATCCAAAAACAAGCAAAAGTTAATAGAAAACTCACTAAAAATACACTGTTTTTCAGTTGAATCCTCAGAAATAGAATTCTAATTGTACTGTTTGAAAAGCAGTGATTGTTTCAAATAGATCCTAGTGAACTTTCAGCTATTTTAGTTAAATTTCAATCCGCACAGATCGGGCATGATATTTGGATCCATTAGAAGTTGATTTTGGCCTTTAAAAACTCCTGCATTGGCTGTGAACTACTGTTGGATTGCTGTTACAATACTTGCTGCTGATCAATTTTTGTTCTGTCCTTTTTCCAGGTACCTCTTCTGTTAATTTCTGAACTGGAAAGTTTTGTGTAAAAATTGATTTGAAAACTGATTGGAAGACAAATGTTATTGTTCTGAATTGGAAAGCTGTGTAACTTCAAATGGTTATTTGGATTATAAAAGGAAAATGCAGATAGGGAGCTGAAACTCACGTCTTCATAGTCTGAAAATTTGCTTAGTTTTACATGTTATCATTTACAGATTCTATATAGCTAAATTCATTCAGTTCAGCTGTTTCAAGGTTTTGAATGATTTATGTAATAAGTAGTATAGATATTGCTATTGCTATTAGGAATTTATGATATGCTTAAACGACTATAATAATTTCGAACGGAACTTGACCTTTAGGTAGTAAATAGTATGATAGTTATCACATTGCATTTCAGATCTGAATTAGTTAATTAGAAATTATCATTCACAATCATGGATTCAATAAATAAGGCAGGCTCGCAGTTTCAAGATAAAGATGTAAAATGCTAGATAGAGCATCACTCAGTTACGCGACTTTCATATCCAATTTTGAATAGATTCTCGTTGCCAATTAGTTTGAACGGTATTTTGTTTGATTGTACACAGACATATTTTTAATTGCTATAGTGAATCCTCCTCTGGTAGTTGATCTCGTGAGGAAAAGCATCGGATTTAGCATAATAATGATTGTCATACTAAGAGTGTTTAGGCAAAATTCACAAGTATTGGTAGACCATCAACTATCAACTTGTGTGATTAATTGATGCTTAGTAATAAATACACTATTTTTTTCATAATTCCTATATCGATAAATCATGGCCACAAAAGTAAAAACTATTACTCAATAATGAACAACTGAGATTTTTCCTTTGTTAATAGAAATAAAACAAGTAGAAAAATATAGTATACTTTAGGTATGGCCTTTAATGAAAAAATGAGATGAGCCTCGCCGCATTAAATACACAATTGCGGGGCCCTCAAATAAAATATTACAAAAATCTTAGATTTGGAAGGACTGTTTAGCTAATTCCACGGTCGTCCCCAAAGTTAATAATTGCGTAGTCACCTTAGGCGTGTATTTAATAAATTTTACCATCCTAATAAGGGTGCACCCTTGCGTGACACAAATCCAAATCTCAACGAAGTCGAAATGTATTAAAAAGCCACAGGCGTACTGGTACGGTGTGGCCCGAAATGCATTTTTACGACGTTGCAATTCTTTAAAAAATAATAAAGCAGAATATTAATAAATGCACATAAAAATGGAACATATAAAGAAATCAGATAAAAACAAATACAACAGTTGAGCGACCGTGCTAGAACCACGGAATTCGGGAGTGCCTAACACCTTCTCCCGGGTTAACAGAATTCCTTATCCGGATTTCTAGTTTGCAGACTGTAACAGAGTCAAACTTTCCTCGGTTCGGTATTAAACCGGTGACTTGGGACACCATTATTTTCTCAAGTGGCGACTCTGAAAAAATTAAAATAAATTAATCCCGTTCCGACTGTCCTTAAATTGGAAAAACTCCTTCCTCTTATTATATTCCTTCCCGGGGTGTAAATAAATAAGCGGCTCAGTAAAAAGAAGGTGTGACATCAGTCATTGAGAGATCATGTTGGATCCAAAGTCAAGGCTATTCAGGAATTACCGCCACCTAAGATTAAAAAGGACGTGTGGAGACCCGATGGCTCAAATAATCTCAACTAGGGAGTGGAGACCCTATGTCTCAAATAATCTCAACTAGGGAGTGGAGACCCTATGTCTAAAATAAAATCAACTAGGGAGTGGAGACCCTATGTCTAAAATAATCTCAACTAGGGAGTGGAGACCATATGTTGGCAAAAGGCGACTAGGTATTGGAGAGCCTATGTCTAAAATAGTCTCAACTAGGGAGCGAGACCCTATGTTGGCAAAAAGCGACTAGGGAGTGGAGACCCTATGTTAGAAAAAGGCGACTAGGGAGTGGAGACCCTATGTGGGTAAAAGGAGACTAGGAAGTGACACCCTAAGTGTAAAATCTCAACTAGAGATTGGAGACCCTATGTTGGAAAAAGGCGACTAGGAAGTGGAGACCCTATGTCTAAAATCTCAACTAGGGAGTGGAGACCCTATGTTGGCAAAAGGCGACTAGGGAGTGGAGACTCTATGTCTAAAATAATCTTCAACTAGGGACCGTAGACCCTATGCGTGTAAAAGGCGACTAGAAGTGGAGACCCTATGTCTAAAATAATCTCAACTCGGGAGTGGAGAACCTATGTTGGCAAAAGGCGACTAGGGAGTGGAGACCCTATGTCTAAAATCTCAACTAGGGAGTGGAGGAACTATGTTGGCAAAAGGCTACTAGGGAGTGGTCCCTATGTCTAAAATCTCAACTAGGGAGTGGAGACCCTATGTTGACAAAAGGCGACTAGGGAGTGGAGACCCTATGTCTAAAATAATTTCAACTAGGGAGTGGAGCCCCTATGTTTGAAAAGCGATTAGGGAGTAGAGACCATATCTATAAAATCTTAACTACGGAGTGGAGACCCTATGTTAGCAAAAGGCGATAGGTAGTGGAGACCCTATGTCTAAAATCTTAACTAGGGAATGGAGACCCTATGTGGGAAAAAGGCGACTAGGGAGTGAGACCATATGTCTAAAATCTAAACTAGGGAGTGGAGACCCTATGTTGGCAAAAGGAGACTGGGGAGTGGAGATCGTATGTTGGCAAAAGACTTCAAGGGAGTGGAGACCCTATATCCAAAATATCAACTAGGGAGTGGAGACCCTATGTCTAAAATCTCAAATAGGGAGTGGATACCCTATGTTTCCAAAAGGTGACGAGGGAGTGGAGACCCTATGTCTAAAATTATTTCAACTAGGGAGTAGAGACCCTATGTTTGAAAAGCGACTAGGGAGTGGAGACCCTATGTCTAAAATCTTAACTAGGGGGTGGAGACCCTATGTTAGCAAAAGGCGAGTAGGGAGTGGAGACCCTCTGTGGACAAAAGGCGACCAGGGAGTGGAGACCCTATGTGGACAAAAGGCGACCAGGGAGTGAGACCCTATGTCTAAAATCTCAATTAGGGAGTGCTGACCCTATGTGGGCAAAAGGTGACTAGGGAGTGAGATCCTATGTCTAAAATCTCAACTAGGGAGTGGATACCCTATGTTGGCAAAAGGAGACCAGGGAGTGGAGACCCTATGTCAAAAATAATCTCAACTAGGGATTGGAGACCCTATGTTGGTAAAAGAAGACTAGGGAGTGGAGATCTTATGTATAAAATAATCTCAAGTAGGGATTGGAGAACCTATGTTGGTAAAAGGCGACTAGGGAGTGGAGACCCTATGTCTAAAATCTCGACTAGGGAGTGGAGACCCTATGTTGGAAAAAGGCAACTAGGGAGTGGAGACCCTATGTGTAAAATAAGTTCAACTAGGGAGTGGAGGCCCTATGTTTGAAAAGCGACTAGGGAGTGGAGACCATATGTCTAATATCTTAACTAGGGGTAGAGACCCTATGTTAACAAAAGCGACTAGGGGTGGAGACCCTATGTCTAAAATCTCAACTAGGCAGTGGAGACCCTATATAGGCAAAAGGCGACTAGGGAGTGAGAGCCTATGTCTAAAATCTCAACTAGGGAGTTGCGACCCTATGTTTGCAAAAGGCGACTAGGGAGTGGAGACCCTATGTCTGAAATAATATCAACTAGGGATTAGAGACCCTATGTTGGTAAAAGGCGACCAAGGAGTGGATAACCAATGTCTAAAATAATCTCAACTAAGGATTGGAGACCCTATGTTGGCAAAAGGCGACTAGTGAGTGGAGACCCTATGTCTAAAATAAACTCAACTAGGGAGTGGAGACCCTATGTCTAAAATAATCTCAACTAGGGAGTGGAGACCATATGTTGGCAAAAGGCGACTAGGTGTTGGAGACCCTATGTCTAAAATAGTCTCAACTAGGGAGCGAGACCCTATGTTGGCAAAAAGCGACTAGGGAGTGGAGACCCTATGTCTAAAATAATCTCAACTAGGGAGTGGAGACCCTATGTTAGAAAAAGGCGACTAGGGAGTGGAGACCCTATGTGGGTTAAAGGAGACTAGGATGTGACACCCTAAGTGTAAAATCTCAACTAGGGAGTGGAGACCCTATGTTGGCAAAAGGCGACTAGGGAGTGGAGACCCGATGTCTAAAATCTCAACTAGGGAGTGGAGACCCTATGTTCGCAAAAGGCGACTAGGGAGTGGAGACTCTATGTCTAAAATAATCTTCAACTAGGGACCGTAGACCCTATGCGTGTAAAAGGCAACTAGAAGTGGAGACCCTATGTCTAAAATAATCTCAACTCGGGAGTGGAGAACCTATGTTGGAAAAAGGCGACTAAGGAGTGGAGACCCTATATCTAAAATCTCAACTAGGGAGTGGAGGAACTATGTTGGCAAAAGGCTACTAGGGAGTGGAGTCCCTATGTCTAGAATCTCAACTAGGGAGTGGAGACCCTATGTTGACAAAAGGCAACTAGGGAGTGGAGACCCTATGTCTAAAATAATTTCAACTAGGGAGTGGATCCCCTATGTTTGAAAAGCGATTAGGGAGTAGAGACCATATCTATAAAATCTTAACTAGGGAGTGGAGACCCTATGTTAGCAAAAGGCAATAGGTAGTGGAGACCCTATGTCTAAAATCTTAACTAGGGAATGGAGACCCTATGTGGGAAAAAGGCGACTAGGGAGTGAGACCCTATGTCTAAAATCTAAACTAGGGAGTGGAGACCCTATGTTGGCAAAAGGAGACTAGGGAGTGGAGACCGTATGTTGGCAAAAGACTTCAATGGAGTGGAGACCCTATATCTAAAATCTCAACTAGGGAGTGGCGACCCCATGTCTAAAATCTCAACTAGGGAGTGGATACCCTATGTTTCCAAAAGGTGACGAGGGAGTGGAGACCCTATGTCTAAAATAATTTCAACTAGGGAGTAGAGACCCTATGTTTGAAAAGCGACTAGGGAGTGGAGAACCTATGTCTAAAATCTTAACTAGGGGGTGGAGACCCTATGTTAGCAAAAGGCGAGTAGGGAGTGGAGACCCTCTGTGGACAAAAGGCGACCAGGGAGTGGAGACCCTATGTGGACAAAAGGCGACCAGGGAGTGAGACCCTATGTCTAAAATCTCAATTAGGGAGCGCTGACCCTATGTGGGCAAAAGGTGACTAGGGAGTGAGACCCTTTGTCTAAAATCTCAACTAGGGAGTGGATACCCTATGTTGGCAAAAGGAGACCAGGGAGTGGAGACCCTAAGTCAAAAATAATCTCAACTAGGGATTGGAGACCCTATGTTGGTAAAAAGAGACTAGGGAGTGGAGACCCAATGTATAAAATAATCTCAAGTAGGGATTGGAGACCCTATGTTGGTAAAAGGTGACTAGGGAGTGGAGACCCTATGTCTAAAATCTCGACTAGGGAGTGGAGACCCTATGTTGGAAAAAGGCGACTAGGGAGTGGAGACCCTTTGTGTAAAATAAGTTCAACTAGGGAGTGGAGGTCCTATGTTTGAAAAGCGACTAGGGAGTGGAGACGCTATGTCTAATATCTTAACTAGGGGGTAGAGACCCTATGTTAACAAAAGCGACTAGGGGTGGAGACCCTATGTCTAAAATCTCAACTAGGCAGTGGAGACCCTATATGGGCAAAAGGCGACTAGGGAGTGAGAGACTATGTCTAAAATCTCAACTAGGGAGTTGCGACCCTATGTTTGCAAAAGGCGACTAGGGAGTGGAGACCCTATGTCTAAAATAATATCAACTAAGGATTAGAGACCCTATGTTGGTAAAAGGCGACTAAGTAGTGGATACCCAATGTCTAAAATAATCTCAACTAAGGATTGGAGACCCTATGTTGGCAAAAGGCGACTAGGGAGAGACCCTATGTCTAAAATAACTCAACAAGGGAGTGGAGACCCTATGTCTAAAATAATCTCAACTAGGGAGTGGAGACCCTATATTGGCAAAAGGCAGCTAGGGATTGGAGACCATACGTCTAAAATAATCTTAACTAGGGAGCGAGACCCTATGTTGGCAAAAAGTGACTTGGGAGTGGAGACCCTACGTCTAAAATAATCTCAACCAGGGAGTGAAGACCCTATGTTGGTACAAGGCGACTAGGGAGTGGAGACCCTATGTTGGTAAAAGGAGACTAGGGAGTGTAGACCCTAAGTGTAAATCAACTATATCAGTCATTTCATAGCACAATCCACAATCATATGTGAACCCATCTTCAAGATGCTGAGGAAAGATGCCGAAACAAGCTGGATAGAGGATTGTCAGAAAGCTTTTGACAAGATCAAGGAGTACCTATCCACACCACCAGTGCTGGTCTCGCCAGAGCCGGGACAACCTTCCCTACATTATCTATCTGTATTGGATGGAGCCTTCGGATGTGTTATAGGGAAACATGACAAGACAGGAAGGAAGGAGCAGGCCATATACTACCTGAGTAAGAAGTTCACACCTTACGAAGCATGGTACTCTCTGCTAGAACGCACTTGTTGTGCTTTGACTTGGACAACTCAGAAATTGAGGCACTACTTCTGCGCCTACACTACATACCTCATATCCAGGATGGACCCTCTGAAGTACATATTTCAAAAACCTATGCCGACTGGGAAGTTGGCTAAGTGGAAGATACTACTAAGTGAGTTCGATATCATTTACGTAACTCAAAAGCCGGTCAAAGGACAAGCACTAGCAGACCATTTTGCTGAAAATTTAGTGGGAGGAGCATACAAACCTTTGAAAACATATTTTCCTAGTGAAGAAGTATCGTTCGTAGGAGAAGACATTACCGAAGCATATGATGGTTCGAGGATGTTCTTTGATGGATCCACAAATTTCAAAGGAATGGGCATTGGAGTAGTTTTGGTATCAGAAACGGGTCAAGATTATCTGGTATCTGCTAAACTCAGATTTCCCTGCACCAACAACATGACAGAGTGCATACTAGGGCTCAACATGGCAGTCACCATGAACATTTAGGAGATGTTGCTGATCGGTGATTCAAATTTGCTTGTGCACCAGGTACAAGAAGAGTGGGCCACCATAAATTCCAAGATATTGCCATATATGCACCATGTGCAGGAATTGAGGAAGACATTCGCAGAGATAGAATTCTGACATGTGCCTAGAATTCAGAATGAGTTTTTCGATGCATTGGTCACCTTGTCATCCATGATACAACATACAGATAAGAATTATATTGATCCCATTCTGATGAAAATACATAATCAGCCAGCATGTTGTGCTCATGTTGAAGAAGAAACGGATGGAAAGCCTTGGTTCCATGACATCAAGGAGTACTTATTGAAGGGAGAATATCCGGAGCATGCAAATCACACTCAGAAACGCATACTCCGGATATTGTCAAATCATTTCTTCCATAGTGGAGGGAATTTGTATAGAAGAACTCCTGATTTGGGTTCACTAAGGTGTGTCGACGCAAATGAAGCTTCTAAGCTGCTTGAGAATGTGCATGACGGGACCTGTGGCCCGTACATAAATGGTTTCATCTTCGCTAAGAAGATACTCAGGGCCGGTTACTTTTGGATGACCATGGAGATGGATTGCATCCAGTATGTCTGCAAATGCTTTCAATGCCAGGTGCATGCCGATATGATAAAAATGCCGCCAAACGAGCTCAATGCAGCAAGCTTACCTTGGCCATTTGCCACCTGGGAATGGATGTTATTGGTCCAATTGAGACCACTGCTTCAAATGGACACATGTTTATTTTGGTAGCCATTAATTACTTCACGAAATGGGTAGAAGCTACATCTTACAAAGTTGTAACCAAGAAAGTCATCATAGATTTTGTCAAGGATTATATTATTTGCCGATTCGAAGTTCCCGAGTCCATTATTACTGATAATGGCGCCAATATCAACAGTGATCTGATGAAATCTATGTGTGAAACTTTAAAAATCAAGCATAAGAATTCCACAACCTACAGAACTCAGATGAATGGAGTTGTAGAAGTCACCAACAAAAACATCAAAAAGATACTAAGGAAAATGGTAGAGAACCAAAAACAATGGCATTAGAAGCTACCTTTTGCCTTATTGGGATACCGCAATACAGTTCGCACATCAACTGGGGCGACTCCCTACATGTTGCTTTATGGTACCGAGGCTGTCATCCCAGCCGAGGTAGAGATTCCTTTATTAAGAGACATACGTGAAGTTGAACTCAGCGATGCAGAATGGATAAGAAGTCGCTATGAACAATTGACCCTCATCGATGGAAAGAGGAAGAACGCAGTATGTCATGGCTAACTTTATCAGAATAGAATGTCCAGAGCTTTCAACATAAGGGTCAAACCAAGACAGTTCGTGCTAGGGCGGCTGGTAAAGAAGATCTTCCCACATCAAGATGAAGCCAAAGGGAAATTCTCTCCCAACTGGCAAGGTCCATACATGGTTCACAGGGTGCTGACAGAAGGAGCACTCATACTTGTAGAAATGGATGGACAAATCTGGCCAAAACCAATCAATACAGACACAGTCAAGAGATACTATGCTTAGATAGTTTACATTTCCTCATCTGATGTAATTGAACTATGCTTGAACTGATTCGCGTTTAAGAGGGGATATGTAGGCAGCCTTATGGGTTCGGTCATATCATAATAAAATTTTCATTCCACCTCAAAATTAGAAATTAGGGAAGAATTTTGAGGTGGACCCTAAACAATTTGGAGTAAGTCCAGCCGACGCCATCGCATGCCGGAAAGTCAGAAATTGGTTAAGAAACTGGGTCATAATTTTGAGAAGGATTCTCGAAATTCTAAAAAAGGTTCCACAAGATCCATTATTTGCAAACGGTCAAAAGATTATATACCAAAATGGACCCTCAAAATTCTGACAGAAGAGATCAGCAATGCCTTTGAGATGTGTTACAACCATTAGTTCATCTAAATGTATCAATATATTTCTGAAATAATTCAATTTTATCAACAATTGCATATTTTTCGAAAAACTCTATTTCCATAGCAGTTAGCTGTTACCTAGGGGGACTCGAAAGGGCTTTTAGAATGGAGCAAAGCAAGGCCGACAGACGAAGCACGACGAACCTCCTCTCACAAAACTTATAATTTTTCTTCGAACACAAGTACATTTGATGTAGAAATAGTGTCCGCAAATATATACACGTAACAAGATCACTATCAATCAGGCCATTGAACACTGAATATATCTCCAGCTAAGAAATATACAACTTTTATTTGCTGCTCTCCACTTGCATGAGGCTAATCCTTGCCTCAATATCTTGCATGAGGCTAATCCTTTCCTCCATATCTTGCATGAGGCTAATCCTTGCCTCCATATCCTACATGAGGCTAATATTTTCCTCCCCACTTGCATAAGGCTAATCCCTACTTCCATATCCTGCATGAGGCTAATCCCTGCCTCTATATCCTGCATAAGGCTAATCTTTGCCTCCCCGCTTGCATGAGGCTAATCTCTGCCTCCATATCCTGCATGAGGCTAATCCCTGCCTCCGTTCCTGCATGAGTCTAATCCTTGCCTCCATATCTTGCATGAGGCTAATCCTTGCATCCATATCTTGCATGAGTCTAATTCTTGCCTCCATATCCTACATGAGGCTAATCTTTGCCTCCCCACTTGCATGATGATAATCCCTGCCTCCATATCCTAGATGAGGCTAATCCCTGCCTCCATATCCTGCATGAGGCTAATGTTTGCCTCCCCACTTGCATGAGGCTAATCCCTACCTCCATATCTTGCATGAGGCTAATCCCTGTCTCCATGCCTGCATGAGGCTAATCTCTGTCTCTATATCTGCATGAGGCTAATCTTTTCCTCCCCATCTGCATGAGGCTAATCCCTACCTCCCTATTTGCATAAGGTTAATCCTTTCCTCCATACCTGCATGAGGTTAATCATTGCCTGCATACCTACATGAGGATAATCCTTGCCTCCATACCAGCATGAGGCTAATCCTTGCCTCCCCGTCTGCATGAGGCTAGGCCTTGCCTCCATACCTGCATGATGCTAATCCTTGCCTCCATACATGCATGAGGCTAATCCTTGACTCCACACCTGCATGAGGCTAACCCTTGCTTCCATATCTGCATGAGGCTAATCCATGCCTCCACATTTGCGTGGGACTAAGCACTATCCCTTTTTTGCACAAATATTGCACTATTTCTAGTACTATATATTTGCTTTGTAATTGGGCTAAGCTCTGCCCGCCATTTAACAAGATTAAGACATGTCTTGTTAACATCATGTTATTGCATATCATAGGCTAAAATATTGTCAATCTATTAAAAGGCGTCATAGTCTAAAAGGCATCATCCTCATAGCCGGAATACACCATGCCACGGCCTCAGGATCCCTCAAATTTGCATATAATTTTTCAAAGGCACCATGGTTCGAAAGCACCATTTGTCATGGATGAAAACATCATTTCATAGCCCCAAGACATCATGGTCCAAGGACGTCATCTTTAACTGTCCAAAGAGAACCTTCATGATCCAAAAGGGAATCTGCATCATGTTTAAATTTTCGCAAATACATGTTTGTAGTATCTTTTATCTGCAGCTAACCAGTAAGCAACCACTATCCTAGCAGTAGAAGTCTCTCTCCAGTTCCTTCAACTGTCTCAGACCTTAACCGCTCACCATAGCCACTTCAACACCTCATGTCCGTTCTTGCAATGACTTTATCGGTATAGTCCACCGATGAATCTAGAACTACAAATGGCATGATTCTTGTGAGACCAGGGATATGTATGAAACTCGAAGACCGGAGTCCGTCATGTGTCTTTCAAAATATCCTGCCTAGTCAAAATTGGCCATCATTTCTTTACCCGAAAACTCTTTCATCCTTCCCGGGTAAAGAGGGGCAGCTGTTGATACCCAATTTTTCTCTATATATTTTTAATGCTTTAAAAATAGCATATATGCATATATAAGCATGCATAAACATTTTAATAATTTTTTTTATAATTTTTAAAGGCTACAAATTGATTATTTCTCCCCTTTTTACTCATAAAATTTCCAATAATTATCCTTCAAATTATTATTTGTGGTGATTTAGTCATCTAAATTTTATATTTATGCTAAAATATTGCTTAAATATTTTTAGTGAACTTTTTATAATTGCATTTATATTTTTAAAGCCAATCTACATATATTTTGCAATAACAGCCTTATTAACACATAATTACGTTATTAATGTATAAAAGGGTCTTTTATAGTTTTTAAAATGTTAAACAAAATTTTTTAATCATTTTAGTACAAAAAATATTTTTTGGAAATTATTTTCTAATTTTTATAAATTATATAGCAATGAAAATGGCTATTTAAAATCTAGCCTAATTGCATTTCAATTTCAGCCCAATTCCAACCCTTCCCCGTCCCAATTCAGCCCAAATCGGACCCCAGAATTACCTAGCCCAACACCTACCCAACCCAAAACCCCATCAGATCATGGTTGTAGATCTAAAAGATCAACGACCCCCGTTAAAACCTTCATTTTGTACTCCTAACAACCCCTAACCCCAAATCATTTCAATACACCCGCTGCCCTAAAATCCTCTCTGCTCTCAAACACTCTCAACCTAAAGCCTAATCTCCAAACATCGAACCCCCATCTATGGATGTCTCCAGTGACCTCTCACCATCTCTCAGGACTCCAGTGGCTTCTCTCATGTCATTTTTGCCATCTCTAAGGCCCTCAAGGGACCAGGGCTATGTCGACTTGCATCTAGGGTTCATCTCTTGCCTTTTCTTGGCCATTCCAATGTGATTTCGAGTAAAATCGTTCTACATTAGCCACGATCTATGTGTTTCTAAATAGGTTTCTTTATCTCGATATGGTTCTCTTCAAAACTCTAATTTCTTTTCTATACCTCTTAAATATGTACAGATCTAAAATGATTTGAGTTTGTTTCTTGTGTTTTTTACAATAGCCTTGAGATTCTTTACAAGAATCATATGATTTCAAATGACTTTTCATCTATTCCTAAAACTAGGGATTCCAGAATTTCTTTTTAATTTTTTTCGGATAATGTTTTGTGTTTAAACTTCTATTTCTCACATATTTTGACTGATTCTATGAGTCTATCTGAAAGCACTAATTTTTAGGGTTATTCGTTTGGTTTGTGAGTGTTAGCATATCTGACTGGTTCTCACTTTGAGTTCTTGTGATTTCTCGTAACTGTCTTGCCTTAATATGCATCTACTAAGTTTCTTAGTTTAAGCTTTCACTGATTCTATGTGTTTGTGTTCATCTTGACTATTCACATCAAGACCTGTATCTTTCTCATTGAATCAATATTGTTTAACTTTTGTTTTGTTAGAGTTATATGTCGATTCCTGACTATCCACGTTTTACCTTATTTATATGCTAAACATGCTGACTCTTTTTATGACTTTCTCTTTGATTTAGCCATTCAATATTCTGAATTCCTCATTTCTTAGGTTGATTTGAACACTTTCCCTTAAACTTTCGATTCTTACCTTTCTACTCAATTTGATTAATTTGATTGCCTTAATTAATTTTCCCTTACCTTGTTTGCATTATTACTTGATTCTTACTGATTATTTCCTTAATTAGAACTTTATGCATCTACCCCTAATTGCCTATTTTGTACCTAGCTCTTTGAACTCTTTCCTTATTTATTATCTGTTCTTTACTGTTTGAAATGACCCCCTTAATTTAAGGAAGACTTGGACTGATTTTACCTTAATTGATTCCGAGATTCTCCAATCACTAAACAATTTTATTCTTACCTTATTTACCTAGATTTTAAACTACTATTTATATGCTTTCTTCTATTCTCATTAGACAGAACATTGAGTTCACAAAAAAAGCACAGTTACACGTTAAAATTTCTCTTTCTCTTCTGCTATTTGTGATATTGTTGGCTCAAGAATAGGTAGAGTTTTGAAGATTGACACAGAACTCAGACATACTCAGACATGGACCAGCTCCATCTTGTGAAGCACAATCATGATCAACTTATACATGTGAGATGCACGTGAAGGAGATAAATCTAAATGATCAAGAAGAAATATCTCCTGATCTGATAAAAAAGGTTGCATATTGGATAAGGAGAGAAAGACTCCTTGTATGAAGAGAACACAGTTTAGGAAGGAGATAGTGTTAGAGTTTGAGATCACCTTGAACTCTCCTACGATAGAAGAGTAGCATTTGAATCCCAGTCAATCTTTGATTACTAACCTATTAAATATCAATATTGTTCTCT
The DNA here is from genome assembly GCA_026770625.1 of Nicotiana glauca. NCBI lineage: Eukaryota > Viridiplantae > Streptophyta > Magnoliopsida > Solanales > Solanaceae > Nicotiana > Nicotiana glauca. Next base: position 18,741 of record MU677502.1, read on the forward strand.
TTTACAGGTAATGCACAGAAGTAGAAGTTAAACTTAAATTGAGAACAAAAGAGCAAGGCGATTTTGCATGAAATTTATGTGTGATTCGAGTGTGCAATCTTGAAGCTACTTGAACGAGATATAAAAACCAGTTCCAAGTGTCTATATTTTATTCTAGTTCAATTGTATTAGGTGATATTACATTGTACCTTTCAACTTTCATAGAAGCAATTGTATTAGGTAGCTAGAGTGTTCAAGTTGGAGTTAACTTAAAATTGTCGCAACAGTTGAGGGTGTGTGCCACAATGGGATTAGAGTTTATAATCCTTAGGTTTACCAAGAGTTTTGTAAATGCTATTTTAGCTCAGTAATTTTAGTGGAAGTTTGGAAAAATCCTACTGAGTAGTCGGTCATGGTTCTTTCACGTTTTGAGCCAGGTGTTTTCCACTTAAAAATATCTGTGTTCTTTTACTTTCTTTATTTATTATTTTGCAAATAGTAGTAGTTGGAACACATAGAAGAACCAAGTCCTTTAATAGTTTACATTAAGCAAAAATTGGGTACCACAAAAATCACCCCCCTCTTGTGTGGTATTGACGTCTAAAACATCAATTGGTATCAGAGCAGGTTATCCTTGAAAAAGTTAACACCTTAGGAAAAGATCAAGATGAGTGCACCACCTAGAAAATAGGAAGGGCAATCCACTTATAGGCCTCCACTATTTAATTGTTAGTAATATTCTTGAAGGAAGAACATGATGAGAGATCACATCATAGGAGAAGACTATGAACTCTAAGACATAGTCATTGATGGTCCCCTGGAGACTACAAAGAAGAATGTTGAAGGAGTGGACGTGCCAAAGAAAAGAGTTGACTGCACTGCTGAAGACTTGAAGAAATGGGAAAAGAATGCCAAGACCAAGAAATGGCTTGTGTGTGGACTGGTTCCAAACGAGTAAAGCAGGATTCAAAGCTATACCACTGCTAAGGAGATATGGGACACTTTACTAGTGTCTCATGAAGGAACTCCTCAAGTAAAGAGATCAAGAGGGACACTACTATATTCTCAATATAAGAATTTCACTATGAAAGAAGGAGAAACTATCTAGGAGATGTACACAAGGTTCACAAAACTAACAAATGAACTTAAATCTCTTGGGAGAATTTTCCTTGAAGAAGACAAGGTTGAGAAAATATTGACAAGGGTCTTACCAGTGACGTGGGAAAGCAAAATCACTGCTATTCAGGAATCAAAGAACATTGCTACTCTCGAGTTGGATGAACTGATTGGAAACCTCACTGCCTATGAACTGAGAAGAAAACCCATGAAAATGGATGCACCCAAGAAGGAAAGGAGTCTGTCTCTCAGAATAGCTGAAGGTACAGATCTGGAGGATGATAAAATGACCATGATCACAAGGGATTTTAAAAAGTACCTAATGAGAGGACAGGGTTCTTCAAGAGGTAAAACCTTTAACAAACCAAGGGCTCCAGAGAAACAAACCAACAAGGGTTGCTACAAATGTGGCAAGACTGATCACATGATCAAGAACTGTCCTCAGTGGGAAATTGAATGGAAGAAGGAAAGGGTTGAATGAAGGAATAGGAAGAAGGAACAGGTTCAACCCAAAAGGAACAAAGGATCAACAAAGTCTATAGTTGCTGCTTGGGGAGAAACATTATATGAGGATTCAGAAGATGAAGCTCGAGATGAACAAGTACTTATGGCCATTGTAGAATCAGATGATGATCAAGAGGTAAATGTGCTTCATCTCAAAGACAATATTAAATTTTTGTCTAAAGAAATGTTGTCTGAACTATTGCTAGACTTCATCGATGAGTCTGAGATAATTAACAATAAGAAGGAAGAGTTGTCTAGGGAGTGTGTGATCTTAAAAGCCAAGTGCGAAAATATAGAATCTAGGGCTAATAAGAGTGACAATAAAAATGTTGAGTTGAAGAACCAGGTTCTTGAACTTGACACCAGTGTCCTAGAACTTAGGTGTGAAAATCTAAAACTGAAATTAGGAAAAGGTAAAAAGAAAGTTGATCACACACATCTCACCTTAGAAGAAAACCTATGAAAAATGAAGGATGAGTTGTAGGGAAAGATGAGCAGATAAGAGTCTTACAAGAAGACCTAGGGAAGGTAAAGCATGAACTAGACAGAACTTGCAAATAGAATAAGGCTTCTGATGCACTATCATGGCTACAAGAACATCACAGTAGCAACAAGAGAGGACTTGGCTATGGGGCCCAAACACCTAAGTGAGACCCCAAAAGCAAATACTTCTCTCTTCCTGAAAACAAAATTTGCACATACTGTGGCAAGACTGGTCATTACAAAAATAAATGTAATGCAAAAGAAAAGTCCATTCAAAAGAACAAAACCTTTGTTCAAAAGAAAAATAGGCTACCTGGGTGGGCTAAAAGGAATTTGATTTACCCATTTGCCTATAGAAAGGGACCCAAACTAGTTTGGGTTCCTAAGACTAACCCCTGATTTCTTTTTGCAGGTCCAACTGAAGGGAAGTAGCCAAATATGGTACATGGATAGTGGCTGCTCAAAACATATGATTGGAAGCAAGAACTAGTTCCTTTCGCTTGAGGACTTAAAGGGAGGAAATGTCTCCTTCAGAAATGGGAAGAAAGGTGAGATTATTGGGGTTGGAAAGGTAGGTAAGATAGACTCACACTCCATTGAGAATGTATACTTGATAGATGGCTTGAAATATAGCTTAATCAGTATATCACAAATGTGTGACACGGGTAACCTTGTAGCATTTACCTCTACAAATGCTTTGTGATTAATCTTACCACTAACAAGATTATTTTGTAGGGAAAAAGATTTAACAATATTTACATTGTAGATTTTTCCACTCTCTCAGAAAATGAACTCACTTGCTTGAGTGTGTTGGGCAATGATCCCCTCCTACGGCACAAAAGACTTGGTCATGCAAGTCTGAATCAAATCAACAAATTCGTCTCCTAGGACTTGGTGATAGGTTTGCCTAACATCAAGTTCAAGGAAGACAAAGTTTGTGAGGTCTATGCCGGGGGGAAGCAGGCAAGATCATCATTTAAAAAGCAAGAAAATGGTTAGCACAACCAGGACGTTGGAACTAGTTCATATGAATCTTTGTGGTCCAATGAGAACATTGAGTAGAGGTGGTAAGAAATATGTGATGGTACTTGTTGAAGATTATTCTAGGTTTACCTGGGTACTATTATTAACATCTAAGGATGAAGTATTTGACATGTTTACTGCCTTTGTTATAAAAACTCAGAAACAACTAGGTAATCAACTTGCATCAATTAGGTCTGATCATGGAACTGAATTTGAAAATGGTAAGTTTGCTGAATTCTGTGCTGAGCATGGTATATATCATAATTTCTCTTCCCCTAGGACTCCTCAACAAAATGGAGTAGTTGAAAGAAAGAACAGGACTCTTGAAGATATGGCTAGGACTATGTTTCTTTCTAGTAAACTGCCTCATAGCTTCTAGGCAGAGACTATAAACACTACATGTTATATCATTAATTGATGCATGACTAGACCTCTTGTATAGAAGACACCCTATGAGTTGCTTAAAGGGAGAAAACCAAATATATCCCATCTTAGGGAATTTGGATGCAAGTTCTTTGTGCACAATAATGAAAATGACTCCCTAGGTAAGTTTGATCCCAGAAGTGATGAGGGAGTATTCTTGGGATATTCTTCATATAGCAAAACTTATAAAGTGTTCAATAAAAGAACCTTGTGTGCAGAAGAAAGTGTACATGTAGTTTTTGATGAAACTAACATTCTTTCTGAGAGACAAGAACATGAAGATGAAACTATTAGGATGGTAAAAGATTTGAGTGAAGTCTCAACTCAAGCTAAAGTGGCACCAAAAGAAGGAACCGGTGATGGAACAGGTTCTTCCATACAGGGCAACCTGGCCAGGGGGGACCGATCAAAAAAGAGCTAAAACCAATCCCCTAAAGGAACCTGTTCATGGACCTATTCCTCATTAACAAAACATGGGAGAAACAGCAAACAGAAAATAGTTGGTTGTAAAACTTCACAAGTATCAAAGTTCTCACCCCATCGAGAACATAACTACTAATCCAACCTCTGGGTTAAAACTAGATCATAATTAAAGAATATGTGTGCTTTTGATGTTTTCATATCTCTAATTGAACCTAAAAATATTTTTTAGGCTTTGCACGATGCAGATTGGGTAAATGCAATGCAAGATGAACTCAATCAGTTCGAGAGAAGTCAAGTTTGGCATCTAGTTCCAAGACCCAAGGACAGATCAATAATTGGCATAAAATGAAGGCTTTCAAGATAGAACCTTGAATCTTCAAGTAACAGGGGTATAAG
>MU677502.1:33513-59674 GCA_026770625.1 Nicotiana glauca
AGCGCAATCAAAATATGGCTTTTGGGGGTGGAATTTGTGGCGTCAACCCATCGGATTTATCGTTTTTCTAATTTCTTCTCTAGCCGAGTGTGAAAGATTACCTTTTGATTTACCAGAAGGAGAAGAAGAATTAATAGCAGGGTATCAAACCGAATATTCAGGTATTAATAAAAATGAATAATTTGTTTATTAATTATTAATATTTTGGTCAATCGTTGAATAAAATCAACTTAAAGGGAAGTCGTTTCGCCCTTTTCTATTTAATTTAATTTAATTTAATTACACGTCGTAAACCTATACAACAAGAATTATAATTATTGACAAAAATTCTTATATTCAAATTGTTTTAACAATGAATTAATAATGAGATGGACTAAGAAATCTAAAGTGAATATTCATTGAGACGAAGTATGATATTTAGTGAAGGAAAGGGGAATTTTAGGAAAAATCGTCCTTGGGGTGATCTCGTAGTTCCTACGGGGTGGAGATGATGGGGTCGGTCCATAGAGTTTACTTCCTTTTCTTTTGCCGCAAGCCCGCATAGAGCCTTTGATTATACCTCGCCAGAAATCTAATTATTGCGAATAACGTATTAAAGCCACTTCCTTTGTTTGATCTTGATCTGTGGTACCAATATCTTTGGTATCAGGATCGTTATTCTGGTTGTTGGCAGTAAAAATCACTACACGTTTGGCTTTTCTTGAATGAATATATTTCTATGGAAAAATAGAACGTCTTGTAGAAGTCTTTGCTAAGGATTTTCATGTTACCCTATGGTTATTCAAGGATCCTTTCATGCATTATGTTAGGTATCAAGGAAAATCCATTCTAGCTTCAAAAGAGACATTTCTTTTGATGAATAAATGGAAAGAGATGATGGGGTGTGGGGAGAAATGACAAGAAGATATTGGAACATAAATTTGGAAGAGATGATGGATGCAGAAGTTCATTTTGGTCATGGTACTAGGAAATGGAATCCTAAAATGGCGCCTTATATTTCTGCAAAGCATAAGGGTATTCATATTACAAATCTTATTACAACTGCTAGCTTTTTATCAGAAGCTTGTGATTTAGTTTTTGACGCAACAAGTATGGAAAAACAATTCTTAATTATTGGTACTAAAAATAAAGCTGATGATTTAGTACAGTGGGCTGCAATAAGGGCCCGGTGCCGGCGGAAGGAATGCTCTGCTCATCTTTCTTACGGCTCGTTACCACAGTGCTCGTTCACCCTCCGGCTTCTTCCATTCAAAAAAAAGGTAGTCTTTCCTTGTAAACAGCATCTTGAAGTGAAGCAAAGGAATGCACATTTACTTGAAAGAGTTTCTAAATAACTGTTTTGCGCCTTTGAGCCTGCATAGAGTCTTTGATTATACCTCGCCAAAAATCTGGTTGTTGCGAATATCGGTCATTGATAAACAATTTGTTGGAAAATACTCAATGCAATTATCAGAAAATATACAGATTCCAAAATCAATACTGTGATTAAGCAATCATTTATTTCGAATATCAGTTTCCAACTTCCAATCAACAACGGGTAAATCCTAAGACAAGAAGAAGAAATTCGTTTTATTTTTCTAATTTCACGAAAGGAAGAACTCACTTTTGTTGATAAAGGCTTCTTGATTCGTAATCAGGAATATATGTTAAAAAAGAGTTATCCTCAACTTTAGTTTTGATTCTTTCTACAATTAGATCTTCTATCACCAAAGAAAGCGCCATTATTATCTTATTTACTTTGATTCCGACAAACTAACTACTTTTTTGCTACAAACACAAATAAAATAATTGAACTTAGTGCTCTACTTGATTTTGCTTGACTTTTGATTCAAAGGAAAAAAGGCGTGGAGCTTAAATAACTCACTCAGAATGATTTTTAAAAGATTGCGTGGTACAATTAGGTCGAATAAACCCTTCTGGAATAAGTATTCAGCTGCTTGTGAACCTTCGGGTACTGTTTTATTGGCGGGAACGACTTATGATAGAATCTGCCTTGTTTATCTTGACGAAATGGGCGGATAGCTCTCGAAAGGAACTAGCAAAAGTCACTTCAATAGCTACAAGCAAGAGGAAGAGGCAGGAATGGATAGTTCTTTAGAAAAGGTACACAAGCAATCGCCATAGGAACCGGTATATATGAGTAATCGTAATGCCACGTCAATCCCACAAGCCTCTTATCCATTCTCATTGAACAACGGCGGGGGAGAAAATCCAACTAGATAAAGGTAGAACCAATAAAGATTTCTTTTTCGATTCATCCCTAGCCATTGAGCCTGCTCTGAATAATCCCCTTTTTGCCGGATTATTGCCGATGTAATCATAAAAAGCTAATTTTTCAGGAATTTTAGACCAGGCTTCTGATAAACTTTGATTTTCTGCTAGCCCAGCACTAACTCTTTGATATATTTCTTGCTGGAAGTACTCCTGATCCTATTGGTAACGAATGGGCCCAAATAATTCAATCGGGGTTGTTGCCGAACCATACAAGGATGAGAAGAAACTCTCACATCTGGTTCTATAGTAGAGATGGAATTCAGAAACAACTATCAACTAGAATCCGTTACTTGAACGAAACTAGATCTTGTGGAATCATATTTAATATTTGACGATACATTATGTACCTTGCTAAAAAATCGATCCTTGTTTGCCAACCACACATTGTCTAACCAAATCCAATTCTCTCTCGATACGTTCCTCAAAAAATTCGATTCGGGCGGATTCTTTCCCCAACTAACGAAGAGATCTTGGCGGAATTGCCACATATGAAATTAAGCACAGTTTTGCAAAGAAATAGCCCACTTGTTTCTCGAGAAGAGATGGGAAACATGCTCAATATTATTTGATTGAATAGTTGACCCAGCCCCTTGTTATTTGAAGAAACCCTCCACTTCAATTGGTATTTTTTCACGAAAAGCAGACATGTGATAAGAAATCCTTGACGGTATCGAGCTAAAACAACCTATTCTTCCTGAATATCCTGATTTAAGGCTAAAGAATTTCCTGTCGCTACCATATAGTATTCATCTCTACCTGGTGATAAATAAAGCATCCGTACCCCGGTTTCCCTCTCAAAAATTTCATAAAAAGGGCTTTCTAGAGATCCCCAATGACCAATCCTCGCATGAATTGCTAAGGATCCAATAAGTCCAACATTGATTCCTTCAGATGTGTCAATTGGGCAAATACATGCATAGTGACTAGGATGGATATCTCGTATCCGAAAACTATCAGTACGCCTGTCAGTCCTCCAGGGCCCAAATAACTTAATTTTCTCCCATAAACTATTTGTGTCAATGGATTAGTTTGATCCAAAACTTGAGATAATGGACTATTTACTTTGATTGGCATTAACCCTAGACTCTTGCCCCGAATAAATTAATACTTTTTACTCGAGCTCCATCATGGACTATATACATTCCAAGACAACAAAAAAGAGGGGTTCTATTGAAACAAAACCAATGATATCGAGCCAAGAGCACCTTCATTCCTACATAAAATGGTGGACCCTAAATTCGAAAAAAATTCCGAATTACGAAGGCTTAGTTCGGACCTAAAAGAATGATATTTTTGCTTGTTCAATTCAAACTAATGGTTGGTTAATGAGACTCCTAGCTTAATTTAGATTGAAAACAAAATGGATTTCAGAAAAAAAAATCTTGATTTCTACGAAAATTTAGAAATCCGACGTTTTGAAAGATTAAAAGATCCTGAATGGAATAATTTTGAATATCGGTTTATTAGTAAAAAACCTTCTCCAACTTTTGAATTGTCGAAACAAGAACTTTATGTGAGAGTTGAAGCCCCAAAAGGAGAATTGGGAATTTTTCTCGTAGGAGATCAGTCCTAGCTCTACCATATCTTTTGTTTCATTTCTTCTGAAACAATCACAAACACTTTTTTGATTATGGATCTACTACCAGAATTTAGATATTTATTGTTTGTTGGACTCATCAGATCAGTTAACTAAAAAATGAATCATTCCTTTGCTTTTGGAAGACCCAATCACATAATTTTATTATCTCCCTTCTATTTCATCTGCTATTTTTTAGGAATAAAAAATATTTATATCAGTTAATGAAAGAGCCCAATGCAAAAAAAATGCATGTTGGGTCTTTGAAACAGTTCAGATCATTTTAATAATAATAAGTTTAACCTGTTTTACCGAGAAGGTCTACGGGTTGGATATCTAATTGTCCAGGCGGTAATGATAGTATCTTGTACCTGAACCGGTGGCTCACTTTTTCTCAGTAATGGGGAAGAGGACCGAAACGTGCCACTGAAAGACTCTACTGACACAAAGATGGACTGTTAAGAACGTAGAGGAGGTAGGATGGGCAGTTGGTCAGAACTAGTATGGATCGTACATGGACGATAGTTGGAGTCAGCGGCTCTCCCAGGACCAAATATCTTGAGCGACCGATCCAGCAGAACAACTCAAAAGATAAAGAAGTATCATTAATCTCTTCATGCTCGTTCCAAGCTTGAAGTACCATTTGTACACAGATGATGAATCAGTTTCTTTTATATGTCTGTCACTTTATCTTTATTAGTGTTGTCTACCTATAATGATAGATAAATCAAAAACTTTTCATCAACTTATTCTTTTAATTGAAATTGAGATTTTTGCCTATCCTCCTATTTTATTTTGAAAAATTTGAAACTTAGGTAAGTGCTTTTTATTCATTTGTTTAGTCAATTTTCATTATTATGAATTTCTGAATAATGAAAAGTCACTTCTTGAATCACCGAATATTCCTATTTTCCATTATACCAACCAAATCCATTCGAAAGGTTAGAAATAAACAAAAGAAAAAGTAGGTGGACCTGACCTATTGAACCATGACTATATCCGCTATTCTGATATTAAAATTCAATAGAGATGAAATTGGAGCAGTTGATTTTTATTAATTTCATTTTTTTAATTTTAGATTCCACAAGAATTTGTCGATATTTTCGATTAAATCTTCTTGTTACTAGATTTTCTATAGGAATAAATTATTATTCCTTTCCTCTACAGAGAAACCTTTCTTCCAAGTCACACCATAAGAGCCATTTATTATCTTTCTTTGATTCTAGGTCAAAGATTAATTTCATCATTAATTTCTATCTAGATTATATATCTATATTATATTAAGTAGATTGTAGATTTCAATGTATATCTATCAGATCGTGGCTTCATGTACCAAATATTTCAATATCGTTGCATCCGGTAGAAAAAATTCCTGATTTTCTTTCCTCAGCGAATGAAGTTTCTGCCCTTGTTGAGTGAGTAAGGCCCATCGAGCTTATGTGCTTGCCAGGTCTTTCACCATCTGCTTTTCCTCGAGAATGTGAGACTGCTCACCCTCAGTAATCATATTGTCCGCTCTTCCATTATTACCAACAGACTTGTTTGGAAATAATCGACTAAACAAGAGTGGTCCATAGCCTCGAACGAAGTTTTTACGGGCTCCTTATCAACCAAAATTTTAACTTCTGGTTCCGGCGAACGAATAATCATTGAGTCCTCCTCTTTCTGGACCCGTCATCTTGGCAGGAATTGCTTTAAAATTGGGAACCTATCCGAAGAAACACTTTGTTCCACTCCATTGGAAAATCTCACTGTGCCTAATACATCTAATTGGAAGTGGAATGAAGATAATGCGCTTTACTCTTTCATTTATAGCTGGATTACCCCTGGGCTAACTTAACTTGAATTTGTTCTCTTTAGTTTTTCACTAAGCCTCATCTGAGTGCTATATACATAGCTCCTTGATTACTTATCAAATAAAATAAACATTCTGTGGAAATCCATCTATGGTAATAGATAGTAAAAACTCCATACAGTTGATCTTTTGAACCCGCTTCAAGCTATCATGACAATTCACCAATCTTTGGGTAAACAATCTCTATTGCTTATGTTTACTTTTTTCACCATTTGATTCTGCCTAAACCAAGCAAGATTCAATAATAAATCCATTACCATCAAGATACGATACGGCTTAGCCAAAAAAGGTGAGCGCCTAGCGCGAGCCTTATTGAAAACGGCCTAGCTAACGAGCAATCTTTCTAAATCAAGAAGCAAGGGCGCAGCATCTGCACGAAGTTGCATAAAACAATTGTGAGATAAAGAGCAGATGGATCCTATCCCCTATATCGAACACTCATTCCTATCTATTGATAGAAAGATCTTCATCAAATATCGGACTTTGCCTTCTTTTAGGAATTACTCATATCCAAAGCAGCTTTTGACAAGCACCCCACCCCATACAACTAGTTGGGGGTGCTGTTTGCCTTTTGAATCAAACAAAGTAAGTAGTAGGGGCTTCATAGCAACTTTCATTCTAAAGGAAAGCGAAGAAACAACCTTTAGTCAATAGGAGCCCTACTTCCCTCTTTCCGACCTCATCACTTCAATTCAAGGGCAAACCCATTTCCTAGTCACTGGGCTGAGTGCACCTTTGGTGCTTCAATATGGCGAGTTATTTGATAGTGACTTCTTTCGTTTGGTAAGTCGTCCTTGTGTGGATCCTATTTCAATTGGAACTTGACGAGTCGATCCACCTACACGTCTTGCTTTTACTGTTATATCGGGAGTTACTCCACGTATTGCTTGATGTAAAATGGATAGTGGATTTGTTTCTGTCTTTTGTTGAGTCTTTTTCACGGCTTGATAGATAATTTGATAAGCCAATGATTTTTTTCCGTGTTTCAGAATACGGTTAACCAACAATCTAAGAGCTCTTTATGCATTTTTTCTATTACATTACGAAATAATGAATTGAGTTCGTATAGGCATTTTGGATGCTGCTAATGAAATAGCCCTTCTGGCTATATTTTCTGTTATCCAATCCACAAAATAATTTGATGACAACATCATTGTGGCAAAGGTGCCTCGGGTCTGTAGTTGGGCTCCGGGGCATTACTAACACGGCTACTATCGACCCGAGCCCAAAGAAGGAAAAGAACGGACTAAAGTGAGGAGTTCATTAGCCATACATAGTTAAGGAGGATGGGGGTCAACCTCTCAAAGTCCACACCTGGAGTAGTTTCTTTATAAACTTGTACAAGCATTTCTACTTTGGATACGATTCTTTCTTTTAGCGTATCTATAGACAATTGATTGAGCTTATTCCCCATATTAATGGAATTTATATTTCTGGCCTGTCCAGCCCTAAAAGCCACAAGAAGTGTGATAGACAGGTTTAACCCTAGGGCTTTATTTAGTTAAGAGAGAATGGGGAGTGAATCGAATTCCATTTCCGTTCTTTGGGGGCTTTCGGGCCCCTCTCGATCTTTTTCTACGTTGAGAAGGGGCAAAAAAGGGGAGATAGGGAAGAGTGTTATTCTCTTATTTGCCGGTGCAGTTGCTAAATCCGCCCAATTCCCCCTTCATGTATGGTTACATGATGCCATGGAGGGGCCTACTCCTATTTCGGACATATGTCCATCCAATATGCATTGGATTAGTCGCTTTAATGGGATCTTTTATCCTGGTCGGAGGAGAAATTACCAAACGTCTAGCATTCCCTCACGTTTGGCGCCAATGAGGTTTTTATTTGAAGATTGAGAAAGCCGACTAGTAGTGCCTTTAGCGAATTCATTCACGAGGCCGGTCCTTGGTGGCTAAGAAGCTTGATCACTTTGTTGAATAAAGTAAGTTGACATGATGATCGAATCTGGGTGAAGTGCCAGTGTTATCGAGAAAAGGTTTTGTTTCCTTAGTCTTTCTTGTGCACTTTTTTTAGTCTACTTAGTCTATCTGAGTGGGCTTAGTTGGCAGGGTCAGGGTCTTTCGTATTCTTATATAAAAAAGAGTAAGAGGGTCGTTCCCTCAATTTTGGCATCGCCTTCATCATCCCTCGGACAGGTTGATGAGCTTTTGGAAAATTCATCCATAGCAGTTTTATCCATATTTCTAAGTTATTAAATAATTCCTTTTGGTGATCACCTTGTCCTAGCCGATCTTAGTATTGGTGTTTTTTTTTTCTGGATTGCCATTCCAAGACTTTGAATGCAAACTAAATCGAAAGCTAATGGAAGGCTGGAGGACCTGGCCCACTAAACTAAAGGATAGGTGTATGGAGGAGTAGAGTTAGTTAAAGTTGCATGGGACCTATTGCCTCCACATCTCCTTAAGGTAGAGTATACCAATTGGTGGAATACTGGGCAATCCGAATTTTTTTTGAATAATATTCAAGAAAAGAGTCTTCTAGAAAAATTCATAGAATTATAGGAACTCCTCTTCTTGGACGAAATGATCAAGGAATACTCGAAAACACATCTCGAAGAGTTTGGGTGCAGTTAGGAAGATTGGCCGCAATCTGAGCGGTACCACCCACCCTACCCTACCACCTATAGGCGGCCATCCTACAGCCACCCGAAAAGGAACTACAGTGATCTTGAATAGGGATCCTATAGAGATAAATAGAATCCACATAAAAATACCACTAGATCGAGCACCAGTGATTTCGTATCCGATCAAAATCTTGGCTAATTGATCAAAGTGGGTAGCTCCAGTAGACCCATAGATCATGGAACAAATAGGGTGGGTAGGCCTAAGAACCACACTACACGTATAGATGCAAACCACCCTCATTACCGTACGTACAACTCGCACCGCATATGGCTTGCACAAACCCTGATCTAGACACAGTAGGATCAATTGAGTTAGCAAATCTAATGTGCGTACAAGCATCTTTTTCCTTTTATTTTTGAATTCGAATCTTTTATTTCTCTTGAGATTTCTTNTATCTCGTACGAAAGTTAATAGTATACCACATCGACGAATAGCTCATAATTCTGCATCTCTTCCGATACCAAGACCTTTTATCATGACTTATGCTCGTTGCATACCTTGATCCACTACTGTACGGATAGCGTTTGCTGCTGCGGTTTGAGCAGCAAACAGTGTTCCTCTTCTCGTACCTTTGAATCCAGAAGTACCGGTGGAGGACCAAGAAACTACTCGATCCTGTACATCTGTAACAGTGACAATGGTATTATTGAAACTTGCTTGAACATGAATAACTCCCTTTGGTATTCTACGTGGACCCTTACGTGAACCAATACATCCATTCCTACGCGAACTAATTTTTTGTATAGCTTTTGCCATATTTTATCATCTCGTAAATATGAGTCAGAGATATATGGATATATCCATACTCAACCGTCTCGCAAAAAGAGATGTTTCTACTGTACCATAGGCGGTAATCTGGCTTTAATCAATTCTCTTCTTATAGTTAAAGATTTCAGCTTGGAAACAAAAGCATCAGTAAGGTGTTTTCGTTCGGATATAAACATGGCAATCTACATATATGAAGTCTCGATGAAGTTGTCCAAGTATAGATCCAACGCACTACTCAAGTAGGGTTTCCTACTTCCATTGAGAAAGAAATGCCCTTGACGCATTTCTACTTGCTTCAAGCTTTTCTTTCTAGTTGCTAGATTCCAGTAGTGATTCGAGAAGGAATTTATGAGTAACTGAGTCGATCCACTAAAGTCTTGAGTAGCGGTGTAGGACCCTTAGAGGCTCTAACCATGGATCACGCAGATCCCAAAAATGCAAAGTTTCTCCTTCAAAAATGAATTCTCCGGTCGGGAAACGCATTAGATATTTACCTATCCCAAATTGATGGGTTAGTGTGAGCTTATCCATGCAGTTATGCGCTCTTTGAATAGGAATCCATTTTCTGAAAGATCCTCGCTTTCGTACTTTGGTGGGTCTCCGAGATCCTTTTGATGACCTATGTTGAAGGGATATCTATCTAATTTGATCGATTGCGTAAAACCCGCGGTAGCAACGGAACCGGGGAAAGTATACAGAAAAGACAGTTCTTTTCTATTATATATATTAGTATTTTCTATTATATTAGATATATTAGACTAACAGGTACTCTAGGGGAAATGTTTTTATGCGGTGCTAACGATTTAATAACTATCTTTGTAGCCCCACAATGTTTCAGTTTATGCTCTTACCTATTATCTGGATATACCTAGAAAGATGTACGGTCTAACGAGGCTACTATGAAATATTTACTCATGGGTGGGGCAAGCTCTTCTATTCTGGTTCATGGTTTTTCTTAGCTATATGGTTCATCCGGGGTCTCGTACTAGGGAAAGGTCCTTTCAATGCTTTAACGCCCACACCAGATATAGATCGAATTGTCTCACGACGTTCTGAACCTAGCTCACGTACTGCTTTCATGGGCGAACAGCCCATCCCTTGGAACATACTACAGCCCTAGGTGGCGAAGAGCCGACATCGAGGTGCCAAACCTTCCCTTCGATGTGATCTCTTGGGAAAGATCAACCTGTTATCCCCAAACACATCCGGGTCGAAATATGGCTTTCAAATTAAGTTCTGAATTAGTGGATGTTGCCAAAGGGAGTGGCGATGCCATAAGCAAAAAGGAAGAGACTCATAGAATGGCAGAGGAGTATATGATACCTGGGCTCTGGGAGGGGGAGATGTAAGAAAAATTACCAACTTGACCCTTAGCCCGATTATCATATTTGGTTATTTATAATGAGATCACTATTTTAGTAAATGATGCGGAGAAGGTTAGTGACATTGATCCACAAGAAGCTCAGCAAACTCTTGAACTAGTGGAAGCTAATGTGAAAAAGGTTGAAGGAAGGAGACAAAAAATTGAGGCAAATCTAGCTCTCCGACGAGCTAGAACACGGGTGGAGGCTATCAATTTGATTTCATAACTAGTTGGTACATTCGAATAATAAAAAGAAGTTCTCTTTATAATCCTATTTAGATTCTGTTGGGTGAATACAATCAAATACAATCAAATAGAATCCAATTCTGATGCAAAAATTAGCTGGGTTCAGAACGTCGTGAGACAGTTTGGTCCATATCCGGTGTGGGTGCTAGAGCATTGAGAGGACCTTTCCCTAGTACGAGAGGACCGGTAAGGACGCACCTCTGGTGTACCAGTTATCGTGCCCACGGTAAATGCTGGGTAGCCAAGTGTAGAGTGGAAACTTCTGAAAGCATCTAAGTAGTAAGCCCACCCCAAGATGAGTGCTCTCCTATTCCGACTTCCCTAGAGCCTCCGGTAGCACAGCCGAGACAACTACGGGTTCTTTGCCCCTGCAGGGATGGAGCGACAGAAGTTTTTTTGAGAATTCAAAAGAAAGTCACGGCGAGACGAGCCGTTTATCATTACGATAGGTGTCAAGTGCAAGTGCGGTGATGTATGCAGCTGAGGCATCCTAATAGACCGGTAGACTTGAACCTTGTTCCTACATGACCTGATCAATTCGATCAGGCACTCGCCATCTATTCATTGTTCAAATTTCCATAGTCGACAGCCCAAGCTTCGACAACTCCAGCATCAGTGGCGTGGAAATGACTCTTTGACATAGCTAAAAAATGGTGCTAATTAAGTCCCTTAGTCCGGAACCTAATCTAGATGCCTTAACCTCCTTTCAAAGAGCTTTATCACAAAGAAATAAGGTACTCTATTCCATTACATACATGGATCGGGTTGAAAAACCAGACCCAGTCTCTCTTGGAATCCTGAATATGCCAATAAATAATTAATTGTACTAATCCACATATGTCTCTCTCCCATCAATCGGTACTAGTTGAAGTAATGAAAAATTCCCCTATTTGTTTTGATGAGAAATGATAAATATTATGCCTTGAAGAGGACTCGAACCTCCACGCTATTTAGCACGAGATTTTGAGTCTCGCGTGTCTACCATTTCACCACCAAGGCATCTTGAAAGTGAATCGTATTCCATGAAATTGAGATATCAGTATCAGGAAACAATATTCTGAATTTCTTCATTCGGTGTCATGCTACTAGGCGAAGCAGCCCGAATGTTGCACCCTAGATGGCAAAAGTCTAGTAGCCGAAAGCATCACTAGCTTATGCTATGACCCGAGTAGCATGGGGCACGTGGAATCCCATGTGAATCAGCAAGGACTACCTTGTAAGGCATCGAAGAATTTCTTGGGAATCCTACAGGTTAGGATCAATCTAAACCAACCCATCATATCGAAGAATTTAATTCGATTTTCTCTCCTATTTACTACGGCGACGAAGATATCACTAAATTTATTCCTTTGCACTTCTTATTCCAAGTACAGGATAACCCTTCTCGAGCTTCTATTTCTTCCGTTAAAGGAGATTCGAGAAAATATGGAATAGGAAGACGTGTTTCTAGAACGAACAAGATACGGGTTGAGAAGGGGGAGTTAGCAAAGTTAGACAAGATTGGAATGGCCATACAAAGCCCCTTATCGGATTTGAACCGATGACTTACGCCTTACCATGGCGTTACTCTACCACTAAGTTAAAAGGGCCTTTTTGAGTCATACCTCTGTTTTTTTATTCTCTTAGCCTTTGTTTGGCAAGCTGCTGTAAGTTTTCGATGAGATCCTTAATAATATCCTAGAAAATTCATGATTTATTCGAGAAAAATTCTAAAAAAATAATCTTGTTACTTCAATCCGAAGTTCTTAGTTACTTCGACTAGATAAGTCCTAGCGAGGGAATAATTAAGTCATAACTCATTGGTTCGATATAAACATCATGAGCTGTCCCGTAATGAAACCAGTTGTTGATGATACCTTCTTCTCGGTTCCTTCTTCCATAACCAGGGCTCGGAGAAGGAAGAGATAGGAGGGCCCTATGGAGAATGTGGTCTGAAATCCATAATAGAGTCCGACCACAATGACCGAATTGATTATCTTCATGCTGACTAAATGACTAGATTCTCCCGGAACGCTAGCTAAGCTAATCGTCTTAGTTCCCTTCAATTAAATCAATAAGCTTTTTGATTGATTCAAGGCACTGCCCCCCTTCTTAGAATTAGAACCCATTGAGGGGGCAACTCGAACCTGGGTGATCTATCCATGACCAGGATGAATCTTGGATGAAACTAAGTGGAGGTCCGAATCGACTGATATTGAAGAATCAGCGGATGTGCCTGATCGAATTGATCAGGTCATGTAGGAACGGTTCAAGTATACCGGTCTGTTAAGATGCCTCAACTGCATACATCAATGCACTTTCTTTCTTACAACACGATACTCAAATCTAGGTTCACTCAAAAGTAGATTCTTGTAATTATGATTCAAGTGAAGAAAAAGTAAGCCTATTTATTTCGGGCTTTAAAACCAGTAGTTCGAGCGGTCGACTCGGTTCTTTCAAACTTTTTCTCATTATTGAGAAAGGGTAACAAAGATAAAATACAAGCTTGTTTTATAGCAAGAGTAATTAATCGTTGTTGTTTCAAGGTCAATCTATTCACTCGTCTTGCTAATATTTTTCCTTGTTCACTAATAAATCGACTAATTAAACTCATGTTTCTATAATAAATTCGATCCTCCGATTGAATCGGGGGCAAACGCCTACGAAAAGATCGCTTAAATTTAAGAAAAGGTCGCTTGGATTTATCCATGGTTTGTTTGTTTAATTTATTCCTTATCCCTAAAATCCTATTTCTTAATTCTAATTCAGTTTAAATCCACCCAAAATAGGATTTTTAAAAAATAAAATTTGTTTATTTTCTAGAGGGCGGACGTCGAAACCCCATGCTTTGAGAGTTCCTTTCTGCAAGCACTTTCTCTACCCGAGAGTCACTTCATCAGTACCTGGGGATACTATCCCAGGATGACAAAGGTATGATTCACACATTGAAAGTCTCAACATTAACTCACACGTGCCACCCTCACCGGGTAAATCCGGAGAAGAATGGAAGATGGTGCAACATCGAATCCTGTTACGTTACTTCGAATGGAATATTAGCCCACCTCACTTGCTTTCTTTACTACACATCTAGATCGAGATCGGTGGAAACTCACTCAGTCTGCGCGTCTTCCGGGGCACCATACTTACTTTTTTCTTTATGATATAAGGAGTGCACGGAACTTCATAAAGAGTGAATACAATTCACTCTATACCCACATCCCTGGAACAACTGTAAAATAAACTCCATCTTAGTCTACCCGACTTTGACTTTGACTTGAAAGAGTAAGTTTTTGCCTCTGTTGTTGAAAAGTTAGGACCCGTTAGGGAATCTATTCTAGACCCGCCTGCCGGCCCTAAATCTATCTTACTCTTCCTTGGTCTTTTCCACGGATTGGTGGATATGAAATAGAATGAATTCAAGGACAAAGTCATCGGTATACTGTGATCCAAATCCAAGAAGGGCCAGACATGAATCAGAAAGAGTCACTTTCCTCATAGGAGAAAGGGTGCGCGCTAAAACTAGAGCAGCGCTTTTTCGCGATATAGGTGTAATTTAATTAATTCAGTACTTAAGGTCTTCCCTCGTCAAATGAATAAAAAAAATCATTCACTGCAAGAGATTCTTTATTAACATCAAGCCTATTGGGACTAGATATAAATGATAAGAAAACTCCAACAATTTCTTTGTTTTTAACCCTCCTAATTTCCAGGAATTAGTCACTTCAATAGACTAATGTCTATTTCTGGAGTTACTTTCTTTTTCTCTTTTGTAATTCTTTCTATTTTATTTTTGATTGTACTTGTTCTATCAATTAAATCCTTCATTTTGCTTTCTATTTGTTTCCGAAGTAACTCACATCAACTAGCACTAGTTTGAGGTGAACTAGCACTAGTTTGATGTCAACCACTATTTTTGACTTGGAAGACAAAGAAGTGTGATAAAGATGAGACCGTATAAAATAAATATTCATCAAATTTACTATTTTACGGTTTGTTCTTTCGTCGATGGGGCCTTAAAACAAAATGAAAAAATCGTATTTGAAGACAGACTAATGTTTAAGACCTCCTGCTTTCATGGAGATCCTTTCTTCTCTGACCGCCGGAGATTACCCAATGAAATAACTTCATCCAAAAAATATAAATCCCACCCTTGAAATTCGGGAAATGGTTGGACTATAGCTATTATTTGTTCACGTATATTATCAAAAATATCGTTGAACGGATCCGTAGTCTTCTCAAAACTCGGTAGCACGGGGAAATCCGCTTGGGTGAAAAAGGCGGGTAAATATAGTTCTTTATCGATTAGGTATAAGTGGAAACATAAAGATAAAAGAATTAATTAAGTATCAAATCGACCAAATTGAACAAATGATAGGTCAAGATCATGTTGTTCATTGGGAATTGAAGAGGGGAGAACGAGCAGACATCGAACGATGCGGAATTTCTTACTTTTCGTGGAGGATTAGATCCAGTAACTAGGGGTTTATGGCTGACTGATATTGCCCATCACCATTTAGCTATTGCAATTCTTTTCCTGATATCGGGTATTTTAGAAAGGGTCGGTTAGGAAAGGGAGGTATCTGTAATTGAATAACTATAAGCCAACCCTTCTAGAACGACTAGTCAGGAATTGCGTAAGAGAAGAGACGTCATAAGTAAAATAGCACAAAAGCAGGCGGCTCTCTTCCGAGAAAAGTCGCTTCCTTTTTTCGGGGACTTTTCCGCAACTCCTTATCACTATTTCCCTTTCTATAAAGCATAGTGTCAGTCTCCCTTACTTTATAGGGTAGGAGAAGGTATCTCAAATCTTTCCACTGGAGAACCAAACCAGGACTAGGTTAGGGCCCTTGAAAAAGGGAATTCCCTCCTATCTTCCCCTTGTAGTAGAACAGGTGTTAGAAGTGCGTTCGGTTGATTCAATATCCATGAATCTAGAAAAGAGGAAAGGAAGATAGTGCATCAAGCTGTTTTCAAGTGCCAACTTGATCCTCTTCCCCAGAGATCTCAGATGAGGGAACCCTGGGAGAGCCACCGACTCCAACTACCGTCCATATACGATCCATACTAGATCTGACCAACCACCCATCCTACCTCCTCTACATTCTTGACAGCCTATCTTTGTCTCAGTAGAGTCTTTTAATGGCACGTTTCGGTCCTCTTCCCCATTACTTTGAAAAAGTGAGCCACCGATTCAGGTACAAGATACTATCATTACCGCCTGGACAATTACGTGGTACAATTAGGTCGAGTAAACCCTTCTGGAATAAGTATTCAGCTGCTTGTAAACCTTCGGGTACTGTTTTAATCAATGTTTGTTCAATTAATCTTTTATCTGCAAATTCAATGTAGGCATTGGGTTCGGCAATAATGATATCCCCCAACATACCAAAACTAGTTGTCACTCCACTAGTTGTCGGAGAATCGGATTCTAGTCGATGAATCTTGCAATGAGATGTGCCCTACAATAAACCAATAAAAAAAGCAAACTAGACGGTTTGAATTGTGTAATCATCAATTACTAACATTGGTAAATGACCCAAAGCAATTTGATTATAATTCAATTCGTGACGATCATAAGTAGAAAGTTCATATTCTTCGGTCACTGATAATTGAAAAGCTTCTTTTTCCTGGTCAGGTCAATTCCGTTTCCTAGTACCATGACCAAAATGAACTCCTGCCTCCATCATCTCTTCCAAATTTATGTTCCAATATATTCTATTCTACCCTCATTCCTCTATTATTAATATTCAGTTAATTCGAACTTGAGCCCAAATGTTGAATCCACTTTTTTTTATTCTTTCTCTTTCCTCCGTTATTCTAAAAAGGGAAAAAAGAGAAAAGAGGGGGAGAGGGATTCATCACCACTTTCAGGGAGAACCAGCTAGCTCTGGGTTCGAGTGGCATTTCACCCCAAACCACAACTCATTCGCTGATTCTTCAACATCAGTCGGTTCGGACCTCCACTTAGTTTCACCCGAGCTTTATCCTGGTCAGGGATAGATCACCCAGGTTCGGGTTGGGAGTTGCCGGTGTATTGGGCACTGCTTTGTTATGCGCCATTCATGGTGCTACCGTGGAAAATACTTTATTTGAAGATGGTGATGGTGCAAATACATTCCAAGTAGCGGTCCTTATATATCGTATTAACAATCAAAATATGGTCGAAATAAAAAATCTCTATTTGATAGGGCTTCTTCCTATACCTATGAATTCCATTGGACCCAGAAATGATACTACACACATGGTTACCAGATACCCATGGAGAAGCACATTACAGTACTTGTATGCTTTTAGCTGGAATTTTATTAAAAATGGGAGCGTATGGATTAATTCTTCTTCAACTATGCTGCCTATTAGCGCTAGTAGAGTAGGATTGACCCGTAATACAGAACCTCTAGGCGTAACCTTTCGACCAAACCAAATACGACGAGTAGTGGGGTCCTAAGCTAAGCCTTGGCTAAACCTTGGAAATCGTAATTCCTTAATGCTTTTCAAATCCTCCTAGCCATTATCCCAACATCGTTACCCCGCGGATTCTTGCGCCATCCATCACTACAAAATAGATTGCAGTTATGGATATGATTGAGGAGCGTTGGGAAGAATGGATCGGGGAGATGCCCTTGAAGATCACTTACCCAGCGAGGCCCCAATTCTTGACTGGAGGGGACACCAAAGGCCCCTGCTCTTCCAATTTTGGCGCCGCTTTATGATAATGAAACCAACCAGCAAAAAGCATTAACATTGCAAAGACCAATGCCCCAATTGTTGTACAATAGAGTTGTAATTCACTAGTTTTTCCAGATGCTTGCCAAATCTGAAAAAAATGAATTCCGCGAATTTTAGGTGGAATGGGGATTGTAATTCTTTCTGCTTCTCGAGGTATAATGACAGACGCCAAGCCACTGCTCAATCCTCCTCTTCTGATTGATTGAAAGTAGCAAGAAAAGACAAGCAAAAACTTTGTTGGCTCAAGAAGCAACTGAGGAGAGAGAAAGAGTAGTAAAGGAAATACAAGTAGCAGTCTCAGGTCAAAGGAATCAAGGAAGAATTTCTTCTGATATTGCGGTTACTCTTTCAGAATCTCATCTTGAGACCTAAGTATGCCATTCTCTTCGTCAAGAAAGATCGAGCTTTTTTCTCTGCCCACCACCCATGAAAAGATAGACTACATAGGGCCCCGCCCTGGTTCAAATACCATTTTATCCTACCTCGCTCACCGTGGTAATGTTCATCTATTACCAAAAACAAGCCATTTATGGATATTATTAGGAAGGTTGTGCAGGTCCAGTCTAGTCTACCTTTCGATCCACAAGGATCAGGATCAAATGAATGCGCATTCTCTTAAATTACTGTCTCGTTTGGTGGCATAAGGTCTCGAGAATATTTGTATTGAGTATTATGACTTGCATGTATGGTCGAGTTAAGTTTTTGCATGATTCGGGTCAATGTGGAAGAAGTCCATTTTTAGAAGCTTAAGTGGTAAGAGTTGACCAAAAATTGACTTTTATGTAGACAACTCCGAAATGACATTTTGATGATTCCAATAGCTTTTTATGGTGATTTTGGACTTAGTTGTGTGCCCATATTTGGATTTAGAGGTCTGTAGGGTAATTTGAAGTGGTTCGGGGAAAAATTGAAAAGTCGAAGTTTTGGAAGATTGAGATTTGAGAGGTTTGATATATAGTTAACTTTGGTGATATCGGGATTGGAATGCAATTTCGAGAGTTGTATTAGCTTTGTTATGTCATTTGGGTCTCCTATGCAAATTTTGACATCTTCCAGGTTGATTTGATATGTTTCGGCGCGAGATGTAGAAGTTGGAATATTTGAAAATTCATAAGTTTGATTCATGGTGCGATTCGTGATTTTGACATTGTTAGATATGATTTGAGGTCTCGACTAAGTTTGTATTGTATTTTAGGAAGTGTCGGTACATCTGGTTGAGGTCTCGGGCATCTCGGGTGTGTTTCGTGAACGCGACCCTCTTCTTGCGTTCATGTAGCACAAATCAATTTGCTGCCCAAAAGTCTTCTACGCGAACGTGAGGTACCACTCACGAATGTGATGCCTTACTGACCCCAAGCTTTGTGAACACGATCACCCTTTCGTGAATGTGTAGACCAAACGCGTGGGGTCCCAGTCCACTCCCCTCTTCTTCATGAACATGACCCCCTTCTCGCATTCGCGACGCACCATCTACCCAGAACTTTGCGAACACGACTCCCACTTCACAAATGTGAAGAACAAATCTTCCCCTGCCTCCAGATCCCTTCGCGAACGTGGGACTCCCATCGCGAACGCGAAGAAGGAAACCAGACACCAGAAATTTGTAGCTTCAGCCATCTTCCAAGTCCAAATTCCAATCCATTAACCATTTGAAATCCACCCGAGGCCCCCGGGACCTCAACCAAACCTACCAACAAGTCCTAAAACATAATACAAACTTAGTCGAGCCTTCAAAACCACAAATCACCCATCGATTCAAGCTTAATGAACTTTTGAACTTCTAAATCCCACATTCGATGTCAAAACCTATCAAATCACGTATAATTGACCTCAAATTTTGCACACAAGTCACAATGACACCATGGACCTACTCCAACTCCTAGAACCCCAATATGAGCCTGGTAACCACAAATTCCACTCTCGGTCAAACTTCCCAAATTTTCAACTTTTGTTATTTCAAGCCTAATTCAACTACCGGCCTCCAAATCACTATCCAGACATGCTCCTAGATCAAAAATCACCCAACAAAGCTAACGGTACCATCAAAACTCCATTTCGGAGCATTTTACACACAAGTCAACATACGATCAACCATTTCAACTAAAGTTTTGAAACTTGAGACTAAGTGTCTCAATTTATTTTGAAACCTCTCCGAACCTGAAGCAACTACCCCGGCAAGTCCCATAACAACTATAAAGAATAAAATGAGTAGTAAATGGGGCAACAGGGATACAACTATCAAAAAAACCGGCTGGCTTATCACATCCTCCAAATTTTAAACGTTCATCCTCGATCGGGTCTCGAAACATACCTAGAGTCTCAAATAAGCATATATATCTTCTATGCATCTCCCGCTCAGTCTCTCAAATAGAGTCTTCAACTGGCTAACCTCTACACTGCACCTTCACTGAAGCTATATCCTTTGACCTCAACTTTCGAACCAACAAAATAGCCACTGACTCCACATCATAAATCAAATCACCATCCAACTGAACTGTGCTAAAATCCAAAAATGAGGCAGATCACCGACATACTTCCGAAGCATAGAAACATGAAATACCAGATGAACACTCGATAGACTAGGTAGCAAGGCAAGCTTGTACGCCATCTCTCCAATTCTCTGAAACACCTCAAACGGCCCAATATACTGAGGGCTCAGCTTGCCCTTCTTCCCGAACCTCAGAAAACCATTCATAGGTGAAACATTGAGAAGCACCTTCTCCTCAACCATGTAAGCAACATCACGAACCTTCTAATCAGTGTAACTCTTCTGTCTAGACTATACCGTGTGAAGCCAATCCTGAATCAATTTAACCTTGTCCAAAGCATCCTCAACCAAGTCAGTACCCAATAGCCAAGTCTCACCTGACTCAAACCAACCCACCGTAGACCGACACCATCTCCCATACAGAGCCTCATACATAGCCATTTGAATGCTCGACTGTTAACTGCTGTTGTAGGCAAACTCTACAAGCGGTAGAAACTGATCCTATAAACCCCCAAAATCTATGACACAAGTGTGTAACATATCCTCCAATATCTGAATAGTGCGCTCAGACTGTTTTTCCGTCTAAGGGTGAAATGTTGTACTCAACTCAACCTGGGTGCCCGATCACATCTCTCCAAAATTGCAATGTAAATTGCGTGCCCCAATCTAAAATGATGGACACCAGCACACTGTGAAGGCAAACAATCTCGCAGATGTAAATCTCAGACTGCTCTGAAGAATAAGTACTCCCAACTAAAATGAAGTGCACGAACTTGGTCATCTAATCCACAACCACCCAAATAGCATCAAACTTCTTCGAAGTCTATGGGAGACCAACTATGAAATCTATGATGATACGATCCCATTTCCACTCCGGAATCTCAAGCCTCTAAAGTAATTCGCCCGGTCTCTATGCTCATACTCACTTGCTGACAGTTTAGGCATCGAGCTACGAACCCCACTATATCCTTCTTCATTCTCCTCCATCAATAATACTGCCTCAAGTCATGGTACATCTTCACGGCGCCCGGATGAATGGAATATTGCAAACTGTGGGTCTTCTCAAGAATCAGCTCATGTATCCCATCTACATTAGGCACACAAATCTGACCCTGCATTCTCAACACTCCATCATCCCCAATAGTAACATCCTTGGCATCACTGTGATGAACCGTGTCCTTTAGGACAAACAAATGGGGATCGTCATACTGGCGCTCTCTAATGTCGTATATAAGGAAGACCGAGAAACCACACAAGCTAGAAACCAACTTGGCTCCAAACATCTAATCTCATGAACTAGTTGACCAAGGCCTGGACATCAACTGCAAGCAGTATCTCACCAACAGGAATGAATGCAAGGCTACCCATACTCACTACCTTTCTACTAAAGGCATCGGCCACCACATTGGCCTTTTTGAGATGATACAGAATGGTAGTATCATAGTCATTTAGCTGTTCCAACCATCTCCGCTGCCTCAAATTTAGATCCTTTTGTTTGAAAAAGTGCTGGAGACTTCGATGATCTGTAAGTACCCCACAAGACATGCCATAGAGATAGTGCCTCCAAAGTCCAAATCTTCAATGCATGAACAATGGCAGCCAACTCCAAATCATGACCAGAGTAGTTCTTCTCATGAGGCTTCAACTGACGTGAAGTATAAGCAATCACCCTACCCTCCTACATCACACACACCCAATACCAATCCGAGAAGCATCATAATGTACTGTATAAGAGCCTAAAGTTAAAGGTAGAACTAGAACTGGAGCTATGGTCAAGGCAGTCTTAAGCTTCTGAAAGCTCTCCTCACACTCATCCGACCACCTAAAAGTAGCACCCTTCTGGGTCAATTTGGCCAAAGGCAATGCAATCGATGAGAAACCCTCCACAAAGCGACGATAATAACCAGCCAAGCTGAGAAAGCTCTGAATCTCCACAGTTGAGGACGATCTAGCCAACTCTAGACTACCTCTATCTTATTTGGATCCACCTTAATCCCCTCACTAGACACCGCGTGCCCCAAGAGTGCCACTAAACTAAGCCAAACTCACACTTGTAGAAATTGGCATAAAGCTTCTCCTCCCTCAACCGCTGCAACATAATCCTCAAATGCTGGGCATGCTCCTCCTAGCTACGTGAGTATACCAAGATATCATCAATGAATACACTATTCATCAGATGCATGAATGTTGTTGGGGAGTTGGTCAGCCCAAAAGACATCACAAGGAACTTATAATGACTTTAACAGGTCCTAAATGTTGTTTTTAGAATATCCGAGCCCCGAATCTTAAACTGGTGATACCCAGACCTCAAATCGATCTTAGAGAACACCGTCGCTCCCTAAAGATGGTCAAGTAAATCATCAATATGCAACAAGGGACAATTGTTATTGATTGTGACTCTTTTAAACTACTTATAGTCGATGCACATCCACATAATACCTTCCTTCTTATTCATAAATAGAACCGGTGCACCCCAAAGTGACACACTAGGCCTAATAAACCCCTTAAAAAGAAGCTCCTAAAGCTGCTCTTTCAATTCCTTCAACTCAGTCGGTGCCATACAATACGGAGGAATAGAAATAGAGTGAGTTCCTGATACCAAGTCAATATCCCTATCGGGCGGCATACCTGACAGGTCTATAGGAAACACATCCGAAAAATCTCACACCAGCAGAACAGAGTCAATAATAGGAGTATCAGCACCAACATCCCTCACAAAGGCCAAATATGATAGACATACTTTCCCAACCATCCGTTGAGCCTTCAAATATGAAATTACCCTAGTGGGAACATAATATAGAGAACCTCTCCATTCGATCCTTGGAAAACCCAACACCGCCAATATAACGGTATTAGTGTGCCAATCTAGAATAGCACGACATGGAGACATTCAATCCATACCCAAGATCACGTCAAAATCTACCATAATAAACAATAAGAGATCAACTCTCATCTCCAATGCCCCAATAGTCACTACACATGACCGATATACATGGTCCATAATAATAGTATAACCTATTACATAGATACATGAATAGATGAAACTAAGGACTCACGTGGCATATCCAGATAATGAGCAAAATATGATGATACATACGAATAAGTGGAAATAGGGTCAAATAATATAGAATCATCCCTGTGGCATACTAAGACAATACATGTAATCACTGTGTCTGAAGCAACGGACGGTATCTGGCCTGACAAGAATAACGTAGAATCGTGTGTGATGACCCAAAGGGTTATCTTGTATTTTAGCATCTGATTCGGGTTTTGAGGTCTTGAAAACCTTATTTTCATTCTCCTTGATATGTGTGCATTGTCCGGGCACATTTCATAAAGCCTATATATGAAATTTAACAAAAATATTGAATTTGGCCTTTAAAATTGATCAAAGTTAACTTCGGTCAAAATTTTTGGTAAATTAACCCATGATTTAACGATCTCATAGGGTCCATGGTAAAATATGGGACTTGGGTGTATGACCGGAATCAAACTCCAAGGTCCCTAGCCCAAGAAAAGAATTTTTTAAAGAAAATTATTTGCTGTAAAATATAAAGGTTTTTAGAAATTGAATAATGTTTGAATTTGATGGTATCGGGCCCGTATTTTGGTTCTGTAGCCCGATACAAGTTTAATATGATATTTAAGTTATGTTTGTAAAATATGGTGGGAAACGGAGTTTATATGACCTGAATCAGACCCTTGGTTGAGAAATTAGAAATTTTGAACTATCCTATGAATTTCATGAGTTTTGGTGTTAAATTCATTGTTTAAGATGTTATTTTGGTGATTTGGTTGCACGAACAAGTAAATATGATATTTTTACACTTGTGTGCATGTTTGTTTTTGGAGCTCCGAGGGTTCGGGTGAGTGTTGAATAGGCCACAGAGTGAGTTTGGACTTAGAAAAAAATTATCGTTTCATCTAGTATTGTTGCAGACTCTGATATCGCAATTGCGAGGTCAGGCGTCGCAATTGATCTGACCTCACAATTGCGAGCCTAACAGGCTTGGAAATTGTTAGGGCTTTATCACAATTGCGAAGAATCCCATGCCAGCATTGTTCGCATGTGCAAACATCCCTTCACGGTTGCGAAGTCAACAGGGAGGGTCAATGATTGCAATTGCGACAAATCGCTCGCAATTGCGAGAGGAGCAGACATGCAGCAGGTTCGCAATTGCAAATCCTGTCTCGCATTTGCGAGCTTCGCAATTGTGAAGCTCTTGTTGCAATTGCGACATATGCACCTGATCAAAACATCATTTGGACGGGATTTTCACTTTATTCTTTAAAGTTTCAAAACCTAAACTCCAACGGATGATTTTCCTAGAGCAAGTTCTTCCCCAAATCATAGGTAAATGAATCTTAACTCTTTTTCTTCAATCTATTTCATATTTTTACATGATTTCATCTCAAAATCTAGGGGTTTTCATGGGAATTGGTGTTCTTGGATAGAAATTAGGAATTTTGAAATTTGGGAATTTGGACCTCTTGGATTTCAAAACCAATTGCATATTTGGGTTCGTGGTGAATGGATAATTAGGTTTTGGTTCGAACTTCGAGTTTTGACCAAGCAGAACTAGGTTCGGTTTTTGACTTTTTTGGAAAAACATTGGGAAATTTATACTCATGCATTAGAATTGATTTATTTAGCGTTTATTGATATTATTAAGTAAATTATGACTAGATTAAAGCATATTGGAAGTGGAACCAAGTGTTAAAGCGGTAATTGAGGCTTGATTTTGGCCGTGGAATCGAGGTAAGTGTTTGGTCTAACCTTAGCATGAGGGAATAGGTGTTGCGATCTTATTTGCTACATGTTAGTATTGAGTATGCCGTATAGTTTTGGTGACGAATATCTATACGTTGGTGTCAATCATGCAAGTAAGTCTTATATTGTGACTGTTCTGACTCTTATTATGTATTGTTCACGCTTAAATTGATGATTATCCATGTTCAACAAGACTTATGATATTTTCTTAGTAATTGACCATTGTTGAGTATTGAATCGAGTTGAGACTTATTTGTAGAGTTAACTGTTGAAACGAGATTGGTTATAGTTGATTCCCTTGTGGGATGTTATTGTTTCTATTGTTGATTCCCTTGCCGGGATGTATTGTTTCTATTGTTTGGGTGAGGAAGAGTGTAAAGCATGAAGGGTGATGTCGTGCATGATATTGTGAGTGAGTGTTACTGCACGAAGGATAATGTCGTGCCGATATTGTGAGTGCTAATGCACGAAGGGTGATGTCGTGCCATGACTTGAGAGTTAATGCATGAAGGGTGATGTCGTACCATGATTTGAGAGTTAATTCACGAAGGATGATGCCATGCCATGATTATAGGAGTTAATGTACGAAGGGTGATGTCATGTCGTTTTTGTTGTTTTCTTATGGTGAGGACAAGAGTAAAAGCACGAAGGGTAATTCCATGCACATGTTATTATTTCATTATACCTGTTGATTCAAATGTGGTGTTTATTATGCTTCTCTATTGAGTTACTGTCAGAATTTGATATTTCCCGCTGCATGTTCCCCTTCCCATCTTTATCCATTACTTTCCTATTACTATTGTTCTACTCACATATGATTTAACTACACAAGTTTATTTGGTTCTCGTGTCCAATCCTCGTCACTACTTTGCCGAGGTTAGGCTCGACACTTACCAGTACATGGGGTCGGTTGTACTGATACTGCACTCTGCACTTTTTGTGCAGATTTCGGTGCCGGACCTTATGAGTAGATTTGAGGTTGCTGACTTCAGCCCAGGGAGACCAGGGTAGATCTGCTGGCATCCGGAGAGCCTGAAGTACCCTTTCCCCATTTTAGTCTCTCTTGTGCCTTTCTATATCGACAACAGTTGTACTTTTTCCAGACTTGTATTTGTTAAAAATCTTAGACGTTCGTAGATTGTGACACCGGATCTATGCGGTAGTTATGTACTTGAGTTGTGGCACTGTTATATCACTTCCGCATTTCATAATTATTTTGTGTTTCCTTATCATTTTTTCCTGTTTGATTAATAAAAATGGTGGTAAAAATATAACTGTGGCTTGCTTAGATTTTACGAGTAGGTGCCATCACGATTCCCGAAGATGGAGAAATTCGGGTCGTGATATCGGGCTTGACCGCCACCTGATCATCCTCCCCCTTTTGGGCGACCCCTAAATGCATGAGCCCTGTGAGCACGTGATTTTTGCTCTCACGACAATTACTCCCAAAAATTATAAAATAAAATAGTTTTTGGTTATCAC